>JAIUZE010009109.1:0-22509 GCA_022085475.1 Heliosperma pusillum | reverse complement strand
GGAAGATTCTCATGCCTCTCAAAATCACAAACTCATGCAAGAAATTGGTGAACTCAAAAGCTTGGAATCCAACTTGGTTGTAAACAAAAGTAGCTCATTTTCTCAACACCCCGAATCACTTGAATGTTCTTATTGTGGAGGTGACCATGCTACAAATACATGTTACATCATGATCGAGCAAGGAGCCACCATGAAGAGTGTCAATGCCATGGGGTATGGGAACTACAATGCTACAAACCCAAGTGGTGGAGGAATGTATAACCAAGTGGGAAATTGTGATCTTTTGGGGTGGGGAGGAGACAAATCAAAGAGTTTTGAAAATGGCCAATTCAACCACTTGAGAGCCCAAAATCCAACCCAAAACCGAAACTCAAATTTCAACCAAAATCCCCAAAGAAATTTCAACAACCCAAGACCCAACAACTCAAATTTTCCAAATAATTCTCAACCCCAAAGACAACCCAACCAAAATCCAAATCAAGGGAACTCTTCTTTCAAGGGAACTTGAGTGACATCTTGCAAACACTTCTTGCCAGTCAAGAGAAGGATAGGGAGGAGGCAAGGAGGGATAGAGAGGAAGCAAGAAAGGATAAGGAGGCTAACAACCTTAGGGTGAACAACTTGGAAACCCAACTATCCCAAATGGCCTCAAATTTATCAAAATCCCAAGCCTCAAGCTCCACAAGATTCCCATCTCAAACCATTCCCCCACCAAGGGAAAATGCTAGTGCCATGACATTGAGGAATGGCAAGGAGTTGGAAGTGAATCCCCTTGGCAAGGGAAAGGAAAAGATGAAGAATATTGAAATGGAAACCATTGAGATTGAAGACCAAGGAGAATTGATGGTTGGTCAAGAAGAGATATTGAGAAATGAGAAAGGGGGATCCACAAGCAAGGACCCCAAAGGAGACATTTCAAAGAAGGGCAAAGGCACTATTGAAGATGATGAAGTGGAAGAGTACATACCGGAAGTCCCATTTCCTAGTGCTTTGATAAGCACAAGGAAGTATGCCAAGGAGAATGACTTGTATGAGACTTTCCAAAAATGTGAGGTAAACATTCCTCTTCTTAACTTGTTGAATAGTGTCCCTAGGTATGCAAAGTTTTTGAAAGAACTTTGCACACCTAGGAGAAATCCTAAGAAGGGAACCCATAAGGTTAGGGTAAGTGAACATGTGTCGGCAATTTTCAAACAAAATTTACCCAAGAAATGTGGAGACCCGGGCATGTTCACTATCCCTTGCACTATTGGGGGAAAAAGTTTTAAACGAGCCATGCTAGACCTTGGGGCTTCTATAAACGTCATGCCTTTATCTATTTATGAAACCCTAGGCTTAGGACCGTTGTCTAAGACCGGGGTAGTCATTCAACTTGCCGATAGGTCTAGTGTTTACCACAAGGGCATGGTAGAGGATGTGCTAGTGGAAGTCGATAATCTTGTCTTCCCGGCGGATTTCTACGTCTTAGATATGGAATCTAGCTCTAGTGACACCCCTCTCCTTCTTGGTAGGCCGTTTATGAAAACTTCAAATACAAAGATCGATGTTTCAAACGGGTGCTTGACTATGGAGTTTGAAGGGAAAAGATTAACTTACAATATATATGACTCCATGAGGCACCCGAGTGACCATCAATCTTGTTTCTTCTTGGATATCTTTGAGCCATTAGTGAATCAAATGTATAAACTTTGTGATAGAGACCCACTCGAGGTAGCTTTAACTAACCCCATGGAAGAGGAAGGTTTGCGCTTGTTGTTGGCTTTTGATGTGCAAGAATGTCTTGAAGAATTGGAGAAGGAAGAGCCAATAGAAACATATGAGGAGATCAACGTCATAGAGATGCTGAAAACAGGGCAAGGCAGTGCTCGACGCAGCCTGCGTCACACGACGCAGCCTGCGTCACTGGACGCAGCCTGCGTCCTGCACTGGCTAACTTGTCCGAGTTGTTTGCTTTGAGTATTCCACTCCACAAGCCCCTCCCTTCCATTATCCAACCTCCTAAGGTCGAGTTGAAGACCCTCCCAAGCCATGTAAAGTACATCTTTCTAGGGGACAAGAACACCCTACCACTTATCATTTCAAGCACACTCACCGAGGACCAAGAAGGCAAATTGGTATCACTACTTGAAAAGCATAAGGAAACATTTGGGTGGAGCATAGCGGACCTAAAAGGGATAAGCCCGGTGACTTGCATGCACAAGATACGACTTGAAGTGGATGCCAAACCGGTCCGCCAACCCCAAAGGAGGCTCAATCCACCCATGGCGGAGGTAGTGCAAGAAGAGGTAATTAAGCTATTGCAAATGGGTATCATTTTCCCTATTTCCGACTCTCGTTGGGTTAGCCCAACTCAAGTCGTACCCAAAAAGGGAGGAGTGACGGTAGTCAAGAATGCACAAGGAGACTTGGTCTCCACCCTACCCCAAACCGGTTGGAGAGTGTGTATTGACTACCGCCGCTTGAATGCGGTAACATTGAAAGACCATTTCCCGCTACCATTTATTGATCAAATGTTAGAAAGATTAGCGGGGACAGCTTTCTATTGTTTCCTTGACGGTTACTCGGGGTATTTTCAAATCCCAATTGCCCCCGAGGACCAAGTCAAGACCACATTCACTTGCCCATTTGGTACATTTGCTTATCGTCGTATGCCCTTTGGTTTGTGTAATGCACCGGGAACTTTTCAACGGTGCACGTTGAGTATTTTCTCCGACTATGTAGAAAGGATCATAGAAGTATTCATGGACGATTTCACCGTCCATGGGGACTCCTATGATGCATGTCTAAAACACCTTGCTCTTGTCTTAGAGCGATGCCAAGAGTCCCATCTCATTTTAAATTCCGAAAAATGTCATTTCATGGTGACTAGTGGCATCGTTTTGGGACATGTAGTGTCGGAAAGGGGGTTGAGGTGGATAAGGCTAAGGTTGACATTATCAAAACCCTACCTTATCCCTCTAACACCCGAGACATTAGGTCTTTTCTAGGACATGCCGGTTTCTACCGGAGATTTATTAAGGATTTTTCCATGATTGCTAACCCTTTATGCAAACTTTTGCACAAAGAAGCGGAATTTGTTTTTGATGACAAATGTAGGAAAGCATTCAATGACTTGAAGGAGAGATTGGTCACCGCACCAATTATTCAAGCACCACGATGGGATCTTCCATTTGAAATCATGACCGATGCAAGTGACTATGCATTAGGAGTGGTTTTGGGTCAAAAGAGTGACAAGGGACCCCATGTGATTCAATATGCTTCTACCCTCTTGAATGATGCTCAAAAGAACTATTCCACGACGGAGAAGGAATTCCTTGGTGTGATTTATGCTCTAGAAAAATTCCGATCTTATCTCTTGGGCACAAAGGTGATAATCTACACCGATCATGCCGTCATTAGATACCTTGTGGCAAATAAGGATGCAAAGCCAAGGTTGTTGAGATGGATTCTTCTTCTAAGTGAGTTTGATGTGGAAATAAAAGACAAGAAATGGGTGAAGAATGTGGTGGCGGATCATTTGAGCCGGCTAAACCATGAAGGAAGACCATCATACCCTCTTGAGGAGGTTGAAGGAGGTCTCCCTCATGAGTCACTTTATGCTATCAAGTGGAGGAGCCATGGTATGCTACCATGGTCAACTATTTGGTGACAAAGCGGCTCCCAAGCCATTTCTCTTCTCATCAAAAGAGCAAAGTCAAATCCGATGCCAAGTACTATACATGGGATGATCCTTACTTGTGGAAGTTTTGTCAAGATCAACTTGTGAGAAGATGTGTGCCCGAGAGTGAGATCCCTTCCATCTTACATCATTGTCATGACTATGCTTGTGGAGGACATTTTGGGCCACAAAGAACCGCTAGAAAAGTGCTTGAATGCGGTTTCTTTTGGCCAAGCCTTTTTAAAGATGCCCACAAATTTGTAAAGACTTGTGACCGATGTCAAAGGGTGGGGAATTTGACAAAGAGGAATGAGATTCCACAACAACCTCTTCTATATTGTGAGATCTTTGATGTGTGGGGAATTGATTTTATGGGCCCTTTTCCAAATTCCGGTGGTTACTTGTACATCCTCTTAGCGGTGGACTATGTATCAAAATGGGTTGAAGCAATTCCTACCCGCACCGATGATGCCAAGGTAGTAGCCATTTTCATTCAAGAAAACATATTCTCGCGGTTTGGTTTTCCAAGGGCTATCATTAGTGATAGGGGGACCCATTTTTGCAACAAGGTGATTGGAGGCCTTCTCAAGAGGTATGGGGTGAATCATAAAATTTCCACGGCCTACCACCCACAAACAAACGGGCAAGCCGAACTCTCAAACCGTGAAATTAAAGAAAACTTTGAAAAGACGGTTAATCCGGATAGAAAGGATTGGAGTAAGAGGCTAGTTGATGCATTGTGGGCATATAGGACCGCTTTCAAAACCCCCATTGGCATGTCCCCATTCCGTCTCATCTATGGCAAGGCTTGCCACCTCCCCGTGGAGGTTGATCACAAAGCCTATTGGGCTATCAAATCTTTCAACCAAAACCAAGATGAGAGCGGTATGCACCGAAAGCTTCAATTACAAGAACTTGAAGAAATTCGCCAAGATGCTTATGAGAACTCTTCCATCTACAAGGAGAAAACAAGGAGATGGCATGATGGGATGATAAGCCGTCGAGTTTTCAAGGAGGGAGATAAAGTTCTTGTGTTCCAAAACCGGTTTAAGCTCTTTCCGGGAAAGTTGAGGTCAAGATGGTTTGGACCTTACACCGTAAAGAAAGTGTTTACCCATGGAGCTATTGAAGTGGAGGGGCCCGGGGACGGAAAGCTCCTCAAGGTGAATGGCGACCGTCTCAAGCACTACTTCCAAGGATGTGCCCGGGAGGGGGAAGAAGAGGTCTTGCTTGAAGACCCCGTTTATCAAAGTTGAAAAGCTTGAAATAGCTAAGTCGAGCCATCGACTCTAAATAAACGGCAAATCGTGTACATACTCTATCCTTGTGAATATTTCTTTGAAGTTTTCATTGTTAATTCTTAGTATTTAAGATGTTTTCAATTAGTTAGACATCGCATCAAACAAAAATTTTTGAAGTTACTAACGGTTTTGTGAAGTTTTGCGAGTTTTTGGCCGCCTCGGGATGCGTGCCACGGATAAAAAGTTCGGGAATCGATGGAATTTAGATATTGGAGGTTATTATGGACCATTGAAGTGAATTTGCAAGTATGGAGGTGTTTGGAGCACTTAGCAAAAATTTTGCTAAGTGCAAAAGGCAAGGTGATCCGGCAGTGAAGGACGCAGCCTGCGTCGTAGGACGCAGCCTGCGTCGAGTGATGATTTCGTTTATTTTCCAAACTCTTGCCCGTGTTCTTCATAAAACACAAACCCCATCATCCTTCTTTGTTTTTCACGACAAACACACCCAAACAACCCCCAGTCCCTCAAAAATCCATCTTTCTCACTCAAATCTTCCAAAACCTTCATCAAAATCAATCCCAAATCTTCTCCCCAACCATTATTCTACACTCAATAACCCCAAAATCAATCTCACTCACCCTAAAACTCAGAAAATCCGTCTTAAAAAAACCTAGATTTTTTTCCTCAAATTCGTTTTTTCGGGTCTTTAGTTGGGTTTTTAAGGCTACTTGTCGAATTCCTACCTATTCTAATCATCAAGGAGCTTGAATCTTGTGGAAAAGAAAAGGTATAACTTCATACTCGACTTTTTCATTATCCTTCAAGTTTTTACTCGAATTAGGCTAGCTTTAGTCTTAGGTTGAGTTCCCCTTTCCCCTTGCTTGATTGTGTAGTTAGGATTGGATAAAGTTTTCTGAGTAAGGTAAAGAAATTAAACAAACACTAGCTTTTTGAGGTGTAGAAATTGTTGCTCACCAAGTGTTTGTTGAATTGCTTGAGTGAAAAATCTTTCGAGTGATTGCTTGTTATTGTTGTAGTGTGTTGTTTGTTACATTTTGCAGATATGGCACCAAAGATCTCTAAGTTGTTTGGCAAGGGAAAAAATAAGAGGGCCGCGGTGAGTGAGCCCGACACCGAGGTTGAAACGGTGTTCATAGGTTATGAGAGGATGCAAGCTCAACATAAGAAAATTTGGGATCAAATATCCACTCACCCTCTTGTAGCAACCAAATTCTTTTGCCCAACCACCCTCCATGCCTTAGGCATGTTCAACTTGACAAGGGACATGCTAGCTAAAGTAGGGCTAGAGGCTTATCTCGAGCAAAACTCCTGGGATTACACCTATAGGAGTTTTGCATACGGGTTTCTAGCAACCTTGTCGGAGTTGGATGTGCCCGAAGGTGCGGAGAAAGCCTACCGATTCCGATTGAACCAAACTTGGCATGAAGCCCCAACTTCCGAAATCCGTCAAATCCTAAAAATCACCAAGCAACCGGTAGACATTAGATGCCCAAGGGGGAAAATGCACCAGATGTGGGATAACATTGCCGATGACCATGGCCCGTCTAAGGATGCCAAACTGTCAGCCATCACCCACCCCGTACTCCGCCTAATTACTAGGTTCCTTACCACCATTTTCAACTCCGCGGGAGAACCCACCAAAGTGCCGGAGAAGATCCGGCTTTGTCTGTGGACTATGCTTCCGGAGGGGGTAGGGATCCCGGATTGGGCCGATTTGTTTTTGAGAGCTTGCATCAAGCATAGGCAAAAATCGGCAAGGGCAAGCATCCATTGTGGGGGGGGGGTGATTTCTTTCTTGGTAAGGCATTATGAGGGGGGCATTCCTAATGGTCAAGCGGTGAACATATGTAGGGGTTTGACGAGGTACAACCGTCTTGGGCTAGAGGAAGTGCATATGTTTAAGACTAGCAAAGAGCAACCCTTGAAAGGGTTTTGGTTGGGAAGTGACGAGCTAAGCTACATAAAGTTGCCTAGACCTCAAAACAATCCTTTACCTAGAGGACCCGCGGCATGGGATTTTGAGTGTCCTAGGGAGGAAAGTTTGGGGGTAAGTAGTGCGGAGGAGGAGGAGGTAGAAGAAGTGCCTTTGAGGCAAAGGAGGGTAAGGAGAGAAGGTGGTGAGGGAAGTGAGCATTTGAGAGAGGAGATTGAGATCCTTGCAATTGAGCAAGGACCTTCCCAAACCACCAATTTTGAACAACAATAACAACAATAACAACAACAACAACCACAACAACAACCACCACCATTTCATTTCCAATCACCATTCCAAAGCCACCATGATACCGACACCCCCATGTTTGATGCGGAGGGTCGTTCTAGCACACCCGTGGAGCCATGGCAACAACAAATGGCTAACTATTTTGCTAGCACCAACGACGTCTTGGCACACATTAGCGGGAGGGTGGATGCCTCAAACACTTGGCAACAACTACAAGGAGGTAGGCTTGAGAGTTTGGATGATTGGCATAATGTTTTGGAGGAGAGGGAGAGGTTGAGAGGGGAAGCCGAGAGGGCTCAAAATGAGGAATGGAAGAGGATGCTAGACGGGCAAGAGGAAGCCCGCCTTTGGAGAGAACAACAAGACCAAAGGTGGAAAGAGCAAAATGATATGTGGGCCACCCAAAATGCTTGGAGAGAGCAAGCTACGGACCACTTTAGCGTTCAAAATGAGCGCCACCACACCTATCTTCAAGACTCCTATGAAGATGCGGTGGCGCAAGAGCACGTTTATGGATTGCTAGCTCTCTCTTTGGGATGTTCATGCAACAAAACCCGGGCTACCCTTTTCCTTACACCCAAGCAACCCTTGATGAAGGCATGGAGCAAAGAAGACGGATTAGAGAAGCAAGGGATAGGAGGAGAAACCGAGGAGGTGCCTCGGGATCTTCTCCTTTCGGAAATTGATGAGGTAACAATTTTTCTTCTCCTCCACAATGAGGACATTGTGTATTCTAAGTGTGGGGGAGAAGATTGTAAATAGTTAGTTTGTTTTTGATGCATTGTAAAAAAATTTTTTTATTATGTCTTTATTTTGAAAAAGAAAAAAAAGAGAAAAAAAAAAATTGAAAATCCCGGCTAGGTGAAAACCCACAAGGGTGGGCACCTAGGCAAGATTGGGAAGGTGGCCGAGGACGGAATGAAAACCCTAAAGGGCATTCCGGGCAAAATGAAGAATCGAGTTGCGAGCCACCAATGAGAGGAAAGGAAAAGCTAAGGTGAAAACCCGAAAGGGCACCTTAGGCAAAATGAGGGATTTTCAAGAAAAAAATGAAAAATGAAAAAAATGAAAAAAATTGAGCATGATTCTTCCTATGATGAGAATTTTTGGAGGAATAAGAAGGGAGTGATAAGGAGGAAAATTGGAAGGAGGCTAGTTTAGGACCCTTTTTATTTTTATTTTTGAGTCACAAAAACTTTGTTCCAAATTGGTGGATTTATGTGGTGGTCGCTTGGTTGTGCAAATTGTGAAGTTTGGGGCCAACCAAGTAACCATGATTTGCATTAGTGGAGTAATAAGGGGGTGATATAAGGAGTGGATTTGTGTGAAGATTGTTGAGAAAGACCATCTCGCTATGCCTTGGGATAAGGCAAAGATGGTCATACTACTTTATTGGGAGCTATAAGTAGGGAGGAGTTGATTTGAGTCGGAGTAGGTGGCATGTCGTGTCTTTAGTCTTGAGGGATGATATAAGGAGGGGGAGTGAGAGAAGAGTGTCACAAGAATTGAGTCTTTTTATTTTGTTTTTGTCATTGGTGGATTGTTCAAGAGGGAGTATAAGAAGGGTGTAGTGAGGGAAGAGAGGTCAATACCTCCACACACACTTTGTTGGGCTCGTGTCATTTATGCTAATCTCGAGTTTACTCGGGACGAGTAAAAGTCCAAGTGTGGGGGTGTTTGACAACGTCAAATATTGTCGTGTCTAGTAGCAATTTTTAGAGTCTTTCGTCTTACTTTTTACGGGTCATTAGTGTTGTTTTATGTTAATTTTAGTTTTAGTAATAATGTTAGTATTTAGTATTTTAAGTCACTTTTAGAGTCAAATCCCAAAAGTCAATAAAAGTCAAACCCGAAAACCCGAGACCCAAAACCCGGAAATTTTGAATGGGCTAGCAATGAATCATGAAGGTATGAAGACCAAGCCCATTGGGTCAATGGAAGTCAAGGCGGGGTCAATATCCATGGGGTCAAAGAAAGTCAAGAAGGAAAACAAGGCAAAAATTCGGCAGTGCTCGACGCAGCCTGCGTCAGCACGACGCAGCCTGCGTCAGCACGACGCAGCCTGCGTCATCTCTCAGCACGGGTTTTCTTCCTTTTCTCGTCTTGTCTTTTGGAAGCCCACCTTTCAAGGCCCCTAGGTTTGCGGACCAAGGGTATAAAAGAAGATTTCTGAAGAGAGGCAAGGGCATCAAGCATTCAACATACAACATTATATTTTCCTTAGCATTTTCTCTACTTTTGTTCTTCAAGTTTGGCTTTTGTAATGGGTTTTTGCTTAGAAATGGGTTGTAATATGAAGACTATGGGTAGCTAATCTTCTTTTGCTTAGTGTAATTTGAACAAGTTCTTCCCTTTTAGCATTGTAAGACCTTTTTAATCCTTCCTTCTCTATTTAATTCCATTTTCCTTGTTTGAATTTCATTGTTGAATGAATTGTTGTTAAGACTAACCATCTTAGTAATTGTTTGTTTGATTAAATTGCTTTGTCTTGATGAATTTGGTTGATTTGTCTTGATATTTGTTGAAGCAACTTGAAAGTTTGTAACTTTGGTTTAAAAGTTGGAACCTTTTTAGTGGAATTTGGATTATTGTGTATTTAGGACATGGTTTAATGTTTTATTACATGATTCTAGCATGCTTCTTTGGTTTTGTGCTTAAAGCTTGCATCTTTATTTATGCTTATGTCTTAATAAGTATGGGTTTAGTTGTATTGAGTCATTTATGGATGGTTTAATTCATTGGTGGCTAGTTTTTAGAAGTTTGTAGTAGATAATTAGAGAAAGGAAGGAAAGGAGGGATCTTTACTTTGTTAATTGTGGGGGAACTTGGGATAATTGCACTAAGTTATTTATCCATATTTGAATCTTTGAGTATTTAGTTGTTGTTAGTAATTTTAGACTTGATTATCAATTCTCATGAAAAACTTTCTCCATTTGTGTTTTTCCTACATGTTTCCCATTGTGAATATCATAGTTTGTAAGTAATTCAAGTTTTTGTTTCAATTAGTGTTTTAATTTGTGGTTAGATTAATTAATTTGTTAAATCGGTTTTTAGCAAGAGTCTAGATTAGATTTTTAGCAATCATCGCCTTCCCTTGGGTTCGATCCTTGTCTTACCCTTACTACCCTTTTACTTAGGTTGGTTTGAGTCTAGATTTGGCTTTATAAATTGTTATTTGACTTAGCTAAATTGCGGATTTAACGACACCGTATAAAAAAGCCATCGTCAAATGGCTATTATAATAATAATCATAATCATAATCATAATGATAATGATAATGATAATGATAATGATAATGATAAATATTATTAGTTGATATCATTAGTCTTAATAATAATAATAATAATAGTGTAAATAGTAATAGTAGTATTAATATTAATATTATTGATTTTGATAGTTATAACATTTATTATAATAACAATAATAATTAGTGATAATCCTCCTACTACTAAAAATAAGCATTTTGGAAATTTTCCCTCCAAAATACTCAAGTTATATAAGGAAACTATGTAATTGTCAATAAATGTCTATTATGTATCATTCTATGAGAAAAATTTCACTGTTGTTTTTTTTATGACAAACAAGATATCATTCTTTTGGGATATAAAATGAATCACTAAATACACGTTTCATAACATTAATCAACCATTTCGGTTGATTAAATTTTCGGTTTCAATTTTTTCTCATATTAAAAATGTAAAAAAGTTGAACATCTATAATCATTTACTAAGAAAAATAAGAATTTATAAGTACCGTGTAATAGCACGGGGTCTATACTAGTAATAATAGTAATAACAATAGTACTAGTAGTAGTAGGAGTGACGCCTATATAGTTTCTCAGTTGGCCACTAATTTCTTGTAAATTGTGTTTTGAGCTTAATAAAATGTGCGTTTTCATAAAATAATAATAATAATTATTATATTATTATTATTATTATTATTATTACTATTATAATAATAATATAATAATAATAATAATAATCATAATCATAGTAATTATAATTATAATATTAATAATATTGATAATATTTGCTATTAATAGAATATTTCTTTCATCTCATAATAATTTTCGTAGTTTGAATTGCACAGATTTTGAGACGACACTTTGACTTGATTTCTTCTTTTATATTCACTTTTTTTTTTCATTCAAAAAATATGTTTCGATTTTTTTTTTATGAATGTAAACGATTTTTGTAATAACGTCTTAGTTTTAATGTTTTAACACTTATTATGTTGAAAGTTATTAAAATTGTCCCTAAAAGTCAACCGAGGAATAATTATGAGATGGAGTGTTAGGCGACAGCGTCAGGAGGAGAGTATTACCAGGGCTATTCTTGCTTGGGGGGGCCTGGAGGGGGATTGCAGCTTTTGCAGGAGTGTTTGGCTGAGGTTCCTCCTTCGTTTCATGTGGGGGAAAATCTGGATTTGGGTGAGCTTAACCTCCGCCAGTGTCGGCGGAAGGTTAGTGATGGTCACTATACTGCTGCTGTTAGTAGGGCTGAGCAAAAAAACCGATTATCCGAACCGACCCGACATCCGATCCGAACCCGATCCGAAAAAATGGATATCTGATCCGAAATCAGGTTTCGGATCGGATATCCGATCCGAAATATTCGGATATCGGATCGGATACGGATATCAGGTTTTCAAAAATCGGATATCCGATATCTGATTATTTTTCGGATCGGATATCGGATATCGAATCGGATACCCAAGACCCGATCCGTATCCAAGATCCGATCCGTAAATAACACATAATTTATATTATTTTATTTCATTTATTCTTTGTATATATATACTCTAACCCTAATTTCTAACCCTAATTTCTCATTTGCAGTCACCTACTCCATTTATTCATTCCATTTATTCACTCACTCTAACCCTAATTTCTCACTGCACCACGACAGCCCCTCACCAGTCACCACCACGAGTCCACGACGCCCTATCCGGATCACTGTTCTTCCAACAACGCTTCTGAGATCTTCATCCCGTCCATTGCCAGCCTAGGTATTAATTATTCGATCTTAATTCCTCGAAATCTTTAGCAATTATTGTTTTTTTTTTTTAATGTTTTTCGACCATTTGAGTTTTCGAAATGTTGATTTCGATTGATTAGTGTGAGATCGTCATCGATTGTTGATTTGCGCCATCTCGTGTTTTTTGTTACTTATTTTCTTCGGTTTATGATTTTTATGATTTTGTTATGCCAACAACATGGACTTTTATGACTTTGTTACTTATTTTTATGATTTTCTTCATCCCTGTCCTTCCGCTATTGTGTTAGATTCTTATATACACGGACTTTTATGACTTTGTTATGCCAACAACATGGACTTGATTTGTTCACCTTAGTATTGGGTAACTTGTTATGCTTGACCCTATCCAATCATTACAAAAATTGAGACTAGTTTAGACAGATACCTCCTTTTGGTATTGCTGTAGTCCCTCTGTAACATCTGGCCTTAGAACCTTGATTGCAACCGGAGTGTTCTGAAGCATGCCTCGGTAGACGGGTCCGTATCCTCCTCCGCCAATTTGCTGAGAAGTTGCAAAGTATATTTCCTGTTGAAATTAATGTGTGAATTGCTTACATAAATTAATGTATATTTCCTGTTGAAATTTTAAATTTGGTGATGTTAAACATTAGACGATTAGCTCTACAGCGTTTAAAATTTTGAAATGATTTAAAAGATGTTTAGTGTGCTAATGTAGCAACTATAGATGTGGAATAAAATACGATCGATTTGGAGTCTTTGATGCCTCTTTAATGATAAGTAATGAACTATGACGCTGTAATTTGTATTAACTGAGTGTTATAAGGCCATGTTATTTACGTATTATCTGAGTTTAAGATACGATTTTGCATTCTTAGATAAATTCACTAATGCTCTTATTATTCTTAATTTGTAGAGCTTGCAGAGGTTCTAGAGGAGGACTCAGCTTGTGACGATTACTTTTGAGGTGTCGCATAAGCCGTAGATGGTGATAGGTTCATGTCAATGGCGGCGGTGACGTGCTTCATTCTCTTTTTTATGTTGGGTTGTATAATAAAAAATTAAGTTTATGATTTCAAGACTTTTATGTTATGTATTTGGATATTTTTGTCTTTGTATTTGGCGGACTATTACGCTCATTTTGATTGTTATGTAACGGGTTTTGAGGTTGAATTAAAGTTTATGTAATTCTACTTTTTTTTCCGATTGAAATCAATATTCTCTGAAGTGGCTTTAGGCCAAAGTCAAATGAAAATGTGTGATTTCTTCAAATTCTGACCATTTATCTATTCGGATCAGATATTGGATATCGGATATCCGATCCGATTTTTTCGGATAGTAAATTTCGGATATCCGATCATTTCGGATCAGATCATGGATACTAAAATTTTGGATTTTCGGATCGGATATCCGAACCGAAGTTCGGATTCGGATCGGATATCCGATCCATGCTCTGGCCTAGCTGTTAGGGTGCTTTCTTCCTCTGGCGTTGCCCCCTACTCTGATGCCACTCTTGGTGCTTTGCGAGAGAAGCATCCTGTCGCCCCATCTCCTTCGCTGCCTCCTTTGCCTGTGGATCATCATTCTCTTCTTGCCTCTTCGGCGGTGGTATTGGATATGATTCGTGGTTTCCCGCGTGGCACTTCTTGCGGGAGGGATGGACTTCGTGCCCATCACCTTATGGACTGTTTGAGTGGTGCCGTTGTGGCTGTCTCTGATGATTTGATCGCTTCTGTTACTAGGGTGGTTAATCTTTTCTTGGAGGGCCGGTGCCCTATAGCCCTTGGTGAGTACATTGCCAGCGCTCCGCTTATGCCGCTTGTTAAGTTAGGCGGGGGTGTTCGTCTTATCGTTGTTGGCACTGTCTGGAGACGTCTTGTCCCTAAGGTTGGTGCTTGTTTGGTTGGTCCTTCTTTGTCTACTTATTTTGCTGGCCTTCAGTTTGGGGTTGGGGTGTCCGGTGGAGGAGAGGCTATCTTGCATGCCTTGAATCGGCTCATTGAGGCCCGTGGTGGTGATGTGGGATTGTCTATGTTGCTAGTTGATTTCCAGAATGCTTTCAACCTTGTTGATCGTGTGACTATGCTACAGGAAGTCCGCCGTCGTTGTCCGCTTCTTTCCCGTTGGGTGGAGTTTTGTTACTCTAGCCATGCCCGTCTTTATTATGGGGAGCATTGCTTGTGGTCTTGTCAGGGTTTTCAGCAGGGTGATCCGTTAGGCCCTTTGCTTTTCGCTTTGGTTTTGCATCCCTTAGTGTGCAAAATCCGGGACTCTTTTGATCTTACTATGCAGGCCTGGTATTTGGATGACGACACCATTGTTGGGGACATTTTGGAGGTGGGGGCTGTTTTGGATTTGATTATTGTAGATGGGCCTCGTTTTGGTCTCCATCTTAATGTGGCTAAGACTGAGGTCCTTTGGCCTATTGAGGATCCGCGGAGTCGGCTTCCTGGTGTTTTCCCCCCTTACTATTGCCCGGCCCTTGCGTGGTGTCTCTGTTTTGGGTAGACCTGTCAGTACTTGTCCTATTTTTGGCAGTGAGCTTGTGGCGAGGAGAGTGACTAAGACCATTGAGCTTATGGATTTAGTCGCGAGGATCAAGGACCCGCAATGCGAGTTGCTTCTGCTCCGTGCTTGTAATGGTATTTCTAAGCTCTATTTTTCTCTTCGTACTTGCTCTCCTGGAGTCTTTGGGTCTGTCCATCTTCGCTTTGATGCATAACTTCGTTCTAGCTTGGAACGTATAGTCACCGCGTCTGGGCCTGGTTTTGGGGATTGACAATGGCGCCTTACCACATTCCCTTTTCAACTGGGTGGGCTCGGTGTTTATGCTGCGGGGGATGTTTTTCACTATGCTTTTTATGGATTCCCGGTTGCAGTAGTTTTGCAGGCTACGCTTCTACGGCCTTCCGGTATTGTAGATGCTGGTCCTACTTTTGACGATGCCTTGCGGGTGTTTTCGGAGGCTACAGGTTCTTATTTTTTACGTGATCGTAGTGAAATCGCTGCCCCTAAACTTATGAAGAAATTGGCAGATATATATTTCGCGACGGTTGCTGCTTTTTCAGAATCTGTTTTCTCTTTGACACCGCGTCAGCTTGCGTTGTGGAAGTCTCAGCAAGGTCCCCACGCCTCTGATTGGTTGCGTGCGGTTCCTATCTCTGGGTTGGGTCAGACGATGAACATGAGGACTTACGGTAGTGTGATGGGGTATCGAGTGGGTGTTCCGTTATTCACGGTATCTAGGCCTTTTCCTGCTTGCTCTCGGGTGTTTGCTGATGATATGTATGGGGACCACACTGTTTTTTGTACTGGTACTGTGGGGGTTAAGCATCGGCATAACCTCGTGCATGACACCTTATTTGACATATGCTATAGGTCTGGTATTTCTACGGGCAAGGAGGTTGATATCGGTTTGGTTGACGGGCATGGCGGATATCTTCGTCCTGCGGATTTGCTACTATATTCCTGGGACAGAAGGCGTGATGTGTGTGTGTTGTGACAGGGTCTTCCCCCTTGACTCAGACTAGGGTCTTCCCCCTTGACTCAGACTAGTATGGGGATTTATGCGAGACTGTTGGCTATGGTTTCCTACCCTTCTCTTTCTCTTCGCTTGGGGAGCTGGGCTCGGATGTTGTTGACTTGCTGCGCGCATCTTATAAAAAAAAAAAAAAAAAAAAAAAAAAAAAATAATAATAATAATAATAATAAGAAGAAGAAGAAGAAGAAGAAGAAGAAGAAATTGTAAACGTGTTGTTGATCTTAATATGAGTAGAACTAAAGTTTAAGTTTAAGATGAGTAGATCGAAAGTGAGCTGAATTTAGTAGAGTTGAACTGAACTGAATGAACCTGAGCTAAACTGAACTGAATAGAACAAAACTGAACTGAACTAAATGGAGCTGAACTGAACTGAACTGAGCTGAACTAAACTGAATAGAACTGAACTGAACTGAAATCAGCTGAAACTAAGTCAGAAAGAACATGGTCTTAATGAAAATGTTAAGACACAACATTAAAGAAAATAAACAAAATAAACTCATAAAAATACATAGAAATCTCAAATAAAGTCACAAGTATCCTCCCATAATAACAAATCAAGCAAACAGATTTGTTTCAAGAAACTCGGTCTAACAAAACAAAGATTCAAAAGATCCAATAAAGATACAAGTTAAGACAAATTTCTACAAGTTAAGAGAAATTTCTATTGTTATCCTTCATCTAAAACCTTCTTAAGAGCAAGACATGTGACTACAAATTGCTCTTCTCGGCTAAAATGAGGAGCAAAAAGCAATCTACTCACAACAAAGGAGAAGATTAGAATTTATTTCTGAAAAAACTGATCTTAACCTAAGGGGAGAGGATAAATATTAGAATAATTTAAAATGACATGTTGAATGCCTAATCGATGACTATTTTACATTTTTAGATTATTATGATGTCACTTTATCACTGTTGTGAATTTGGTGCCTTGAATTTGTGTCGAAGACGGATTAAGCTAAGCTAAGGGAACAAGCAAGAAGAGGCGTTGAAGTCCTGGATCGACTTCGTCTAAATTGCATGATGACTAGTACGTGTGATTTCATGGTTTTACCCATTTTGGAAACATAGTGGGTCCCACATAGATGACTCCCACATGGAGTTTCCTAAGTCTATTGGTATTTGCCTTAGTTGTTTGGTTTGTTACGTACGTACGTTACATACGTATTTGTTTAGGAAGTTAATTATTATATTTTCTAATTGTCTTTGTTTCCTAATTAGTTTAGATCTCTTATTTTAGGCTGTAATAAATTTATATAAAGACCCTAATATTAGCCTAGAATAAGAAGGAGGTAAAGATAATATTTGTGAGGTTCCCTTTGGGAGAAAGCTTTAGTTTGTTCCGGGCTCAAGTAGATTGGCGTTCTTCTGAATTTGGTGATAGAAGGAGTTTGTTCGGATCTTGCTGGCCTCAAGATCGTTTGTCCTTTAACTCGGCAGGGTAGTCTCTTTTAGTTTCGTTTGTCTATTTGAGATTACTATATTTGTTGGTAGAATTGGGTACACTTTTGGCTCTTAGTAGCGCGTGTGTACCAGTCTACTTTTGTACTATTATCTCCACAATAGTAAAATTTGCTCTCCTTCCGGGTGGACGTAGCCAGTTATTTTACTGGTGAACCACGTATATTTCTGTGTCATCTTTATTTGTTATTCGCTATATTTTGTTCTTATCACCATAGTCAACTAACTATCGGGTAACGGAACGCCTCCGTTAGACCTGGCAAACGGGTGAACCGGGTCGGGTTCGGGTCGGGCCAGTTCGGGTCGGGTCAGTTCGGGTCTTTCGTTGATTTCGGGTTAATTCGGGTCGGGTCGGGTCGGGTAATTCCGGGTTTCGGGTTTGTTTCGGGTTAGTTGTCGGGTCCGTTTCGGGTCAACCGGGTCGGGTTATTTTGGGTCGGGTCATTTTCGGGTCAAAGAATAAGAGACAAAAGACCATTTTAAGTCTTTTCGGTTCAATTAAAGTTATGTTTTATCGGGTCATTTTCGGGCTGAGTGGTTTTGGATCGGGTTATTTTCGGGTCGGGTCAGTTACGGGTCAAGAAAGATCGGGTCATGTTTGGGTCGGGTCGGGTCTAATCGGGTTTCGGGTCACATTCGGGTGTTGTAGTTCGGGTCAATTTCGGGTCACGGGTCGGGTCATTCGGGTCGGGTCAATCGGGTCGGGTTGCTTTTGCCAGGTCTAGTCTCCGTTACAACAATCACCATATACAATCACAAAACTTACCCTTCTATAGAAACGTAAATTACTAAACTAACCCTTTCATATAAACATAAAAATTACTAAATTCCATAAAGTTGTCATATTTTTTGTATATATACAAGTTAAAAAAAATTAAAGAGTCTCACCATTTATCTTAAATTATTTACGTATCTTAAGTATTACATGAGTTAAATAATTTCAAAAGTGATTTATCATTTACAAATTGACATCTAAATTACATAATTACATTAAAAATTGACATTTTCGCTGAGTTTTTGTAATAAAACAACCTTAGAGAATCGATTAACACTCTTCTACTATTTTTTATTTAATACGAAGTATAATTTTATATGATAAAATGTTGTTTGGATAATGTTCTATATTTTTTGTTATATGAAATGTTAAACGCAACTTTCTTAAAACTGTACCACTTAGACTATACACAGTAAAAATATGACATTTAACAAATTCGATATACAAAGCATATATATACAATAATAACATAAAAAGCCTAGATTGAACATATAACTTAACCATTAACATTCTAATTATGCCACGTGGCGGAGCAATATTACTCCAAACAAAGTCCCCATTCACCCATCGTCATTATTATTGCGTTTAATTAAAAAAAGCTCATAGTTACCTACATTTGAAACGTCTTCTGCATGCCTAACCGTCTAAAGTCCTTCCCATTGAATGATTGAATGCAATTATTATTAAGGAATTGATACATACATGTGGATTAGTTACAAGTATAGGTAAGAGAGTTAGTTAGAGGTAGTTAGAAGTCAAAGTCAAAGGCTCTAACTAACTCTTCCTAATTGCCTATATATACCATGTTATATCATCGTATCAAGTTAACTTATTCATATATGAAATTCACATATTCTTTCTACATCTTTCTATCTCTCTCACATTCATAACAACCACATCATACTAAGCTTACTCAACTCCATCAATGGTGAATTGAGTTTTCATATGGTATCTTTCGCCTAAAAACTAGATCCTTTATAATTTCTTTACTCTTCCGCTTACATAATTCGTGTGAAATCATTGTTATTTTTTTGATCACACTATATTATTAAGAAATCATCATATCAATATGCCTACTAATTCTGACAATTCATCTGAACAATTATATTCACCAATGGATGATCTGTTGTTTCTTTCCACCAATGATCATCATAATCTCCAGCTTTTTCTTTCTTATTTGATGGCACTAGGTTTCTGCAATGGCAGAGAGAAGTAATTCAGGAATTATTATCGAAGAACAAATCTGGGTTTCTTACGGGGGAATGCTATGCTCCATAACCAACTGATAAACGTTTTAAACATTTCTTGAATCGAGAAACACACACCAAGTTAATCCAATTGTTGATGGGCTTAAATTCTGGTTTTGAACAAGTTCAGACTAATCTTCGTTCTATGGAACCTTTACCTCCTATCAACAAGGCTCTTGGTTTGCTACAGAAAATTGAAAAACAGAAGCATATAAATGATGCTACTACTACCGATTTCCTGGTTGATTCAACTGCATATAATGCAAAGAAAAGGACTTTGCATTCTTATACCAGTACTGACACAAGTATCCAGAAACGTTACAAAGACAATGATGCTGATACTGAACATAAGGGGTGTACTCATTGTAGGAAGATGAATCATACAATAGAGGATTGTTTCAAGTTGAAAACTTTGTACCTTTTGCAATGTCAAGGGGCATATTCAGGAACATTGCTACAAATACAAGGCATTTACTATGAAGAAATGGAAAGGTGAAGCCTATTCTGGAAAACCATCCAGTTTCCAAAGATCTGCCAACCATGTAGATACTTGTGAATTTGATCAATATTCTCAGTATCAATTCACCCTACTAGATTATTCTTCACATGCCTCTTCGAGTACAGATGTTCTTCTTCTCGTGTTCCCACTCAATCACAGGTCAGTCCTAATATGGTGCAAGGGATTGTTGATTCTGTCATGGACAAGGTGATGCAGGCTATCTCAGATAATTCTATTTATTCTGATAATCCTTTAAGTTCTTCTGTTCATTTTGCAGGTACTTCTGTATTTTCTCAAGTAAATGTTGTTAATGCTTTTTCGCATAGATTAGATTGGGTAGTTGACACATGAGCTTCTGATCACATGACTTCTAATGCATCATTACTACAAAATCTTAGACTGTTAGATAAGCCTGTTTATGTAGCTTTACTTGATAGTTCTGTGAAAAGTGTTCATTATGCTGGTCAAGTACAGTTTACTAACAACATCATCCTACATAATGTTCTTTTATTACCTGATTTTAAGCAAAATTTACTTTCTGTTGGTAAACTAATTACTTCAAGTGGCTTGATTGTTAGTTTTTTGGAATGTGAATGTTTATTTCAGGACCCTTCAAATAAAAGGACTCTTGCCACGGCTAAAAGATTTGGTCATCTCTACAAGATCAGATTGCATAATGATTTGTCTAGTTTAAGAAATAAGCATGTAGTATCTGTTGATACTCAAATTGCTAAGCCACCAAGTGTGAATCATGTTGTAAATACTAGTAATAATGCTTCCTTATTACATGCTACGATTGGTCATAGATCTTTAGATAAAATGAAACATGTATTTCCTGCTGAATTGAAAGGAATATCAAAGTTTTTTTGTGAATCTTGTGAGTTTACTAAGCATCATGCTAATTCTTTTCCAAGAAGTGTTTCCTATGCTTCTCATTGTTTTAATCTAGTTCACATGGATCTCTCGAGTCCCTACAGAATACCAACTATTTCAGGTGCTAGATTGTTTTTAACTGTGATTGATGATTATAGTAGAAACACTTGGACTTTTTTATCGCAAAATAAAACACAGGTACCTAGTATAATTAAGAACTTTTTAGCCTACATTTAGAATCATTTTTCTATGAGGATTCAAGTGATAAGGTCAGGTAATGGCACTGAGTTTTTTCAAGCCCAATGTAATCAGTTTTTCCAAGACAAGGGTATTCTTCACCAGAGTAGCATAGTGGGCAAGCCTCAGCAAACTGGTAGGGTCGAACGCAAGCATCGTCACTTATTAGACACAGGAAGGGCGCTTATGTTTCATTCTGGTGTTTCAGTCAGAATTTGGGGGGAACTGTTTGCTGACAGCAACTTATTTAATAAATAAGATGCCATCTCCTGTTATAAATTGGAAGACTCCTTATGAATTACTATTCAAAGCTATTCCTTCATACAAAGAACTCGAGGTTTTTGGATCGTTGTGCTATGCATCTATGTCTCCTACAGCAAGGGACAAATTTTAGACTAGAGCTAGAAAGTGTGTCACTCTAGGATATCCAAATAATCAGAAAGGTTATAAGTTATCTGTTATATGATATTCATTCTCATTCTATTTCCACGTCAAAGGATGTCACATTTCAAGAAGATAAGTTCCCATTTAAGAATAAAGAATTACTACAAGATTTGTCTATCCCAAATACAATCTTGGACAGCATTCCTCTTATGCCAGAAGAAACTCCATTACATTAAAGCAATGTTGAGCATGTCATTCACACTGACACTAGTTTGACACCAGACAATAGTGAGCATTTACTTTCTGAATCCTCTTATGATGTTATTATCCTTGCTGTTAGTGCTTCAGAAGTAAGGTCAGATAGTCCTGCAGCAGAGACTGAAATACCAATTAGGAAATCTGTCAGAATAAGGCAGCCATGTGTCACTCTATCTGGTTATCATTGTCCTTCTCTCAAGTCCAGGGGCAAATCTTCTACAGCTTTTGCTTTACACATTCAGACCTTGAATGAACTGACAAATTTTGATCAAGGTTATGTCTCGTCCCTATGTAATATTGTTGAAGTTTTTTAGCCCTCTTACTATGGTCAAGCCTGCAAGGACAGCAGATGGGTGGAGGCCATGAATAAAGAATTACATGCTCTAGAAAAGAACAATACTTGGGTGTTAAATGAATTGCCTGGTGGAAAGAAAGTTATAGGAAACAAGTGGGTTTATAAGGTCAAATACAAAGCAGATGGCACATTAGAAAGGCTTAATGTAACACCCGGAAATGTACCCTAATTTTCTAGTAGAAATATTTTACGAAATATTTTCAGCAAATTTAAGTTTTAATTTAGAATTTAATGTTTCGAGTCGAATTTAGAATTTCCGAGTTCGTATTTGGAATTTCCGCGAGATTCCATGAGAATCCCGTTTTGAGTCGTCTTTGACTTTTCTTGACTTTTGAGTCGTCTTTGACTTTTCTTGACTTTTGAGTCGTCTTTGACTTTTCTTGACTTTGAGTCGTCTTTGAGTTTTCTTGACTTTTCCGACTCACCCTTTACTTATACTCCCTCATAACCTATTTTTCCCTCACAACTCAACATCTCCTTCTTCCTCATCAAACCACCAAAACCTAAAACCCTCTTTGATCCGATCTTATAATCATCATACCGCATTCGTTCTTTGACGGAATTCACGTAAGTTCGTCTTATTCTTCCCCTCTTAGCTTCCTCTATCCGTATTGGTAATAAATTTACCGTCTTTCTCGCTTTTTAAATTATCCGTCTTTCTCAAGGTGTAGTATATTCATCTTATATTGCCTAATTGTAGGTGGAGACTACTAGGAAGGTTTAGTAATCGATTAAAGACGCGTAAAG
>JAIUZE010009108.1:0-16698 GCA_022085475.1 Heliosperma pusillum | reverse complement strand
CTTGAAATGAATGAAATAGTAACTGACCAAATAAAGAGTCATGCAGAGATTCTAAAACTCTAAAAACTTAGAAAGGAATGAAACTAGATGATAAAGAGAACGATAAATAGAAAATGAAAACAAAAAGATGAACTTCAATCTTAAAACCCTAAAGACGAAACACAAAAATTACCTGATAATGAAAATGAGAACAGGATGATGATAAAGAGAACGAGCAGGATGATGATCAAGAGAACGAGGAGGATGATGATGATAATAAACAAAAGATTTGTGTTGTAAACGAGGATGATTGTAAACGAGGAGGATGATGATGATAATGTACGTGTGTTTAATTTACTCTATAGGATTGGAAATTATTTTTTATTAAGAGAAACTAAAGGGTTTCTTACCATAATGTTTGAGAAACTATTGACAACGGTTATACTAAAAACCACCGTTGTTGTAGAGTAATGACAACGGTTAAAGAACACACGTTGTAGAAAGTAATAACACTATGACAACGGTTTCTTTAATATGACCCGTTGTTCAAAGTAATAACAACGGTGGTATTATAAAGAACCGTTTTTATAGATTATGTGTTTTTTTTAATTTTTAAGATACGCGCGCACGGTATTAAAATTTGAGGCACGAAAATAAATTCATTAATTACGTTTAATTTATTTAACTTTGCTCTAAATTTAATTTAATTTATTTTACTTTGCTCTAAATTTTTATATTATAGGCGTAAGTTACGTTTAATTATTAGCTCGGACCGGGTTTGGCCTGGGAATCAATTCCGATCGGGTTAGATTCGGCGGGTTTGTAATTAATAACTTTATCGATCGGGTCATTATATATTATTAGTTTGGGTCGGGGAGCGAGGGTCCTTTCGGCTTTCGTGTCTGTTTCGGGAATGTTTATAATTGGGCGGGTCGTCGTTAATTTCCAGGTCAAGCGGATGTGGTATATATATATCGAGTCTAGTGATTCTCAAATCGGGTCATTTTCTTTTTAATTAAGGTACTGGTTATTATAATCATGCATCACTAGCTCACCTGAAACTGATCGGGTGGCCAGTAACGGATCGGGCACTCCACTATCTAGAGCTAGTAGCTACTTCGGGTCGATCGCTTTTGGGTCGGGGGCACGTGTCATTAACCTCGTACTACTTTGTAATAATATTGAAGATAATATTGATGATATATACTCCAATAATTAATGATGAATTCCGGATCATTAACCTCGTACTACTTTGCAATAATAACATATTCATCAATAATGCACATGCAAGTATTATATATACACGTCAATGTTTCCCAAATTAAATAATGGGGTCGATCGACTACGTTCAAGTACGCTAAAAGGGACGGATATATTGATGCATATATATATATGCTCAAATTAATTAAAAAAGACGGTTTATTGCTTTTTTACCACCTATATATAATATATATATATATTATTGGGTACATACGTTTTATCAACAAATAAATGGTTAATAGGCCATATTCCGATCTGGTTAGATTCGTAGGGTATGTAACTTTACCGGGTTAGTTTAATTGGGTAAGGGAGCGAGCGAGGGCCGTGTCCTTTCGGCTTTCGTGTCTGTTTATTCGTGTGTCTGTTCATTTAATTTAATTTAATTCGATCATTTAAATGTTAATATGCTAGCGGATGAGGTTATATATCGAGTCGGGCCGTTTTTGCAACACAAACCTGAAACTGTCCGACCCAAAATTAATTAGCTAGTATCGGGTTATTTAATTTAATTCGATAAAAATCTTTATTTATTATCCGCGTGATGATTATTAAGTATCATTTTCGAGTCGGATCACTTTTAATTATTAAGTATCATTATTAATATACGTGTGTTACTTCAAAATAACCCTAAACCCTAAACCCTAAACCCTAAACCCTAAACCCTAAACCCTAAACCCTTTTATTTATTTATATATATATATATATATATATATAGAGTAGATTATCGCTATTGATCAAACATCAAAATATTGAACATCAACGGAATTAATCATATCAATTCAAACACTTTAAACAACATTCTTTCTCATTGATTTCATTAGGAATAACCTAGATTTTATATTAAAGTACATTACATTCATCCGACATCAAATAAATAAAGATGTTAAATAATCCGGAACAATTCCGGTTAAGTGTAAAAAGCTTTTCTCACACTGCCACCAACAATCCGGAACAATATTGATGATACTGATGACTTCCGGATCATTAACCTCGTAGTTTGCAATAACAGATTCAATGCCTGCAAGTACACGTCTTGCATGTGGAGATAAGGTAGGACGGGTACAGCTCAACATATCTCTTGCGGCATCCAACCTGCGAGTATAAGGCCGACGTGGGTAGCCAGAGGACGATGATGATGACGACGCTTGGTTGACAAGTCGGACTGCTTCACGCCTCTTAATCCAATAATCCCTTCGATGTTCAATGGATCCTTTAATCAATGGGTGATGATCAGCGGGAACTACGGCACGAGCCTCCTCCTCATCTGCAATCAATTTTGTAAGGGTCGTTTCATCGTTGGGAAGGTTAACTGCTGCCATTGATGATATTAATTTTAGGGTAGTTATGGAATATTTAAAGGAGGGGTTTTGAGGCTGTATTTATAGAGGGGTTATGCTGCCATTGATAATGTTCAATGGATGCTTTAATCAATGCTGGTTCTGCTGTTACAGTTGTTCTGCTGTTGTTTATTCACGGGTTTGGACTGCAATATCTTTTAATTAAAAATAATAATATTGAGAAATAACAACGGTTATTGGTTAAATAACCCGTTGTTATTACTTTCCACAACGGTTTTGCTGACTAAATCCGTTGTGATAGAGTAATGACATCGGTGCATCATAGCCGTTGTGATAGAGAAATAACAACGGTTATTCGTTAAAAAAGCCGTTGTTATTACTTTCCACAACGGTTTTGCTGACTAAAACCGTTGTGATAGAGTAATGACATCGGTGCATATATACATTCACACATTTACTCAATTTACTGCATGTAAGTGCATTGACTGCATAGGAAATGTAACTGCATATATACATTCACACATTTACTCAATCAATAACGTACTGCATGTGAATGTATAGTCGTTTTGCGATTTGTAAATGCATGTGAATCAATGCATGCATGTGAACCAATGCATGCATGTGAATCAATAACTACATGTGACTCAATAACTCCAATCAATAAGTCTCTATAAATACAGCCTGAATACAAGGTTATCAACCACATACAAAATTTCCCAACTCCAATCAATAACATATTTGCTAAACCATAAAAATTTCCCAGCCTCAATACTAACAAAATGTCTGAAACTTTTACTAAACCATATGCTTGCATCATGAAACAAATGCCTTCTCATATTGAGGGTGGCTATGTTGTGTGTAAAAGCTACAAGAAACTCCGTGATACGCTTATTCGAAATGGCTACTTAATCAAGAAGATGTGGCCAAATTATCATCGCAGGTACTTTACAGGGGAACTCGTTTTCGAGTTTGGGATGACGGATGCTCATCGTGCGTCCGCATTCAAACTGGCAAGAATGTTTGACAAGGCCGGGCATGGGCGAAAAGATTTTATTGAGAGCACGGACCACCCGCCTGGGCCATATCTATGGGTGGCTTCCGAACATGACCGTCACAGTTTCCCAAATGCGGTCGACCTCGTTGAAGTGACCCAGGTAGAGTAGTGGGAAAGGTTGGTTCTGGCCGAGGCTGACCCGATTGATGCATATGCTCTAGCGCTGGCAGCTATCCGGGATATTTATTTGGACTCAATTTAGTTTGTTGTTGTTGTTATTTGGTTGTAGTTGTTTGGTTGTTTTGGCGCCATTTGTGTGTGGCGCCGTTTGAACTTATTATTTAATAATATTAATGTTGATACGTTAATTTGTTTTTTGACTTAAGTTTAGAAGTTATTAAACTAATTCAATTCAAAGCTATTCAATCGATAAAGCAAAATTAGAATTGAACTAATTCACAAATTCAATAATAAACGACATTAAGAAAATCCAAAATTCAATAATAAGAAGTAGTTAAACATGGAGACTGTATAATGAATGACCAAAAGCTAAATAATTTGGGAATCTTCAACAATGACCAAAGCTAACAAACACTAAAGACAATACACTGAATTCAATAATAAGAATTGAACAATCTAGCTAGAAAATCTTAATAAGAAATAGTTGATAAAAATAACACCTGATTAATAAGGGAGATGATGACAGAAAGACGATTAGTGGTGCAGTATGATCGCTTTGTGATAGAGTTTTTGTGTTGCAGTACAGTCGTATTATTAGTGTTGTGTGTTTTCTTCATCTTTATTTACAAATATTGACAATGGTTATTATAAACAAACCGTTGTGATAGAGTAATGACTACGGTTAAAGTAGTCTACCCGTTGTAATTAATAAACACTATGACAACGGTTTGTGATTAATAATCGTTTTTATAAGCAATCACAACGGGTATATTTACAACAACCGTTGTTATTGCTTACCTTTATTTATTTTTAATTATAATTAGAGACAGAAATATCATAAGCACTATATACTGCAATAATAATCAGCAGAAACCAAAAAAGACAGCAACATCATAAGCACTATACACTGCAATAATAATATCAGCAGAAACCAAAACATGGAGACTGTATAATGAATGACCAAAAGCTAAATAATTTGGGAATCTTCAACAATGACCAAAGCTAACAAAAACTAAAGACAATACACTGAATGCTATAAATTCAGAAAAGAATACTCACTGCAAATAAACCAAACCAAAACCATCAAATTACTTGTCTATTTTTGAAATGTCTCAAAATGTTGCTCGTCCATATCACTGTGTCCTAATGAATGCCCCAGGCCATTTGGACGATGGAAAATTTGTTGCCAAAAGCTTTACTCCTTTGAGGAATAAGCTTATTGAGCTGGGATACTCGGTCAACAGAATTAAGGCACAATGGGCGCCTTGGGGATTCAAAGGGATACTACTCATTCAGTTTGGAACATCACTTGCAGATGCAGAATCAGCATTTAAGCTTGGCAATATGTTTCAACTCAGAGGCCATGGTAAGAGCGACTGGGTTGCTCCGAATAGATCAACAGTCGAACCATACCTCTGGGTAGCCACAGACGAGGACGCCGAGCTTCTGAAGAATACCGTGGACTATTTCCACGTGCCGTATCCGACCATCTTGAATGGTCAGCAGTCGGCCAATTCAGAAATCGTCGATGCCTACAACCAGGTTGTGGCTGTTTTCCAAGCAATGTACACCTAAAAATTCCAAGCAACGTCCTGTGTTAGATGTTGAGTGTCAAGTGTGTGTGTGTCTGTATCAGCCTATCATAATAGCAGTGTAATGGGATGGGAGGGCCTGTGGTCTTGTATGATGGCCGGGAGGGCCTGTGTGTCTGTATCAGCCTATCATAATAGCAGTGTAATGGGGTTTTAGGGCATGTGGTCTTGTATCAGCCTATCATAATAGATGTTGAGTGTCAAGTGTGTGTGTCTGTATCCGCTATGGTTGTAAGATTTCCGCTATGGTTCCTAAATGCAAATCTGTTCGAGCTAATAAAGTATCAGTGCTTTACGTTTGTTATTACTATGCCGTTCCTAAGTTATTTAAAAAAAATCAGAAAGATAGTTATTTAAAAAATAACAGAAACTAACAGAAACTAAAAAAAAAAAAAACAAATATATAAGCTAATACCTCACATTATTAACCACCTCAGGATCGGGGACGTTTCTTGCCCGACATAGTTTCTTCGTTAACCCAAATACCTTCACCATGATCATCACGCATATAGATGCTTTCAATGTTATCATGATCAGTGTCAACATTGTCGAAATAAGATACAGTGGAAGAGTGATCCATTCCCTCAAACACGACATCCTGATCATTATCCCCACCATTATCGGGTGCACCCCGTCTACTCCTTATAGATAGTACAACAGACCACTTCTTATCCATAGGATCGGTGACATAGAACACTTGTTTAGCTTGGGATGCCATTATGAAAGGATCATCCTTATTATTGCCAACCTTATCCAAATTGACCAACGTAAATCCCATTTTATCCTTTCGAACACAATTGTTGTTGTTATCAACCCAGTTACATCGAAACAGAGGTATTGTGAAATCAATGTAATCTAATACCAATATTTCTTGAATAACACCATAATAAAGGCATTTTCCCCAAATAGGGTTTTTATCTTTTGAAGTAGCAAAGTGCATTGCCTCAAATTCAGAACTCACACCACTATTTTGCATTGTGCTCAACTCATCTTGCTCGCGGGTGTAAAAAGTATAACCATTAATAGCAAAACCGCTGAAAAAAGTGGCCCTGGCATTTGGACCTAACCCAAGACGTAGTAACCTAGGAGAGATGTCATCACCATACAAATTCTTATACTCCAAGACAACATTCCTAAACCACTCTCCAAATGTCTTCTTATGCTCGTTTGCAATCCACATCTCGCTCTTGTTTGGGTGATCGTATTTGAGCTCATCTTTGTGTTGTTGAATATAAGGTTGCACCTCATCTTCGTTGTTTAGCACATACGTATGTGCTAAATGTAACATGTCACGTGCCACAATTTTTTCAACCCGGCCCCTAATACCTTTTCCGGTCATCCAGTCACTATGACGATTCTTTGGAACGCCAATTAACTCCTCAGGGGAGAGATGAGCGTAACAATATGCAAGAGCTTCGTCTAATATAGCACGTTCAGCAATAAAACCTTCTGGACGATACCGATTAGATGTATAGTCCTTGTACACTTTCATCAATCTTTCGAAAGGATATTGGTATCTCAAGTACACGGGCCCAAGGTACAAAATCTCCCTAACCAAGTGAGTGGTCAGGTGAATCATGATAGTGAAGAAAGAGGGTGGAAAATACATTTCAAAATGACAAAGAGAGGTGACAACGAGGTCCTGCAATGAATCCGCATCATCGGGATCGATGACTTTATCGCATATGGACTGGAAGAAGAGACAGAATCTGGTAATAGCATATCGTACCTTTTCAGGTAAAATGAAACGAATAGCCACGGATAGTAATTGTTGCATCAAAGTGTGGCAATCATGTGACTTTAACCCGGTGAGTTTTAGGTCTTGCATCGACACAAGGCTTTTGATGTTGGACGAATAACCATGTGGCACTTTAATTCCATTCAAGCATGCACAAAACTCTTTTTTCTCATTCCGTGAAAGGGTATAAGCTGCTGGCGGTAAAAATGTACCATTACCTCTCTTCTGTGGTGCCAACTCTAGCCTAATACCCATCATTTGCATATCTTCCCTAGCTGCGGCGTTATCCTTTGTTTTACCGGGAACATTCAGGAGGGTATTGATAATATTATCACAGACATTTTTCTCAATGTGCATGAAATCGAGGCAATGCCTGACCTCCAGGTCAGGCCAATATGGAAGTTTATCAAAAAATATGGATCTTTTCTTATACCCACGAGTAGACAATTTAGAGCCGTTCTTCTTCCCATATTTTATCTCAATATGCTTTACTTTCTGATAAACTTCATGCCCACTCAAAATTCTAGGAGGTTGACGAAGTTCTTGACGTCCATTAAATGCTTTCTGCTGCTTGCGATAACAATGGTCAGGATCCAAGCCCCTCCTATTTCCCAAATACACATACTTATGAGAACACTTCAAGTATTCAGACTCGATATCCTCCCCACACAATGGACATGCCTCTTTCCCATGCACCGTATGCCCAGAAAGGTCGCCATAAGCCGGATAGTCGGTTATTGTACACAATAACATCGCTCTCAAATTGAAAGTTTCATTCCTATATGCATCAAATACTTCTATCCCACTATCCCACAAAATTCGCAAATCATCTAAAAGAGGTTCCAAATAGACATCTATATTATTTCCAGGTTGTTTAGGGCCGGAAATTAACAACGACAACATCAAGTACTTTCTTTTCATGCACACATATGGAGGTAAGTTATATATTGCCAACACTACTGGCCAAGTACTATGTTGGGTACTCATGTTTCCATGTGGGTTCATTCCATCAGTGGACAGCGCTAGACGTAAGTTTCTAGGTTCAATGCCGAACTCGGGATACTTAGCGTCAAACGATTTCCATTGCATACCATCTGCCGGGTGTCTTAGCTTCCCATCATTTATTCTTCCAGTTTCATGCCAAGTTAACATTTTTGAATCATTGCTATTCGCAAACATCCTTATGAATCTTGGTATCACTGGAAAATACCATAACACCTTAGCCGGGATCCCTTCCTTATCCTTATAACGCCACACAAAACAAACCGGACAATTGGTTAAGTTTTGATATAATTTTCGATAAAATACGCAGTCATTTGGACATGCATGTATTTTCTGATATTTCATACCCACCCCTCTAATTATTTTTTTAGCCTCATATGTCTTAACGGGAAGAACATTACCATCTGGAAGCATGTCGTTTATTAAGGCTAATAAACTAGTGAAACATGTGTCACTAACCCCATTTTCCCCCTTGATATTATACAACTTCACCACAGCCGACATCTTTGTGTACTTACAACCAGGGTACAGAGGCGCTTCAGACTCACACAACTTCTCATACATGTTGTCAAGGTCATCCAAATTAATGTTTATCTTCAAAAGCATTTGATTCATCATCTTTTTCTTCATTATCTGTAGACCCAACATTCAACTCGTCTGCTTCCAACTCAACATACTCGGCAAACTCGGGATCATCAGTTATCCTTTCGTATACCTCAAGATCATCTTCTTCAAAAGTTATTCTCTTCCTCTAATGATTCCCCATGAAAAATCCAACGGGTATAGGATCGACTAAAACTATACTTTTCTAGGTGAATTTTAACGTCCGGAATAGCCATATACCTAATATTACCACATCTTTCACAAGGGCATGGAATACTAGAAGAACCATTCAAATTGTTCGCAACGACTTCATAAAATTCAGCTAAACCATCCTTATAGTTTGGGTCACTCATATTCGCAGCATTCATCCAAGTTCGAGTCATTTATCTACATTCGTAGTATATATAGTAAGCCAAGTAATTCAGAAAATCCAACTAATTAAAACTAATTCAATAATAAGCCAACTAATTCAGAAAATGCAATGTATAAGGCAACTAATTCACAAATAAACGAAATTCAGGAAATCAATAAAGAAAAATTATTTGAATACCTGATTAATAAGAAATAGCAGACGGAGATGATGACAAAGAGACGATCAGGGAGTATGTCTTAGTGTTTGTGGTTTTGTGATGCAGTATAATCGCTTTGTGTTTGTGTTTTTGTGTTGCAGTACAGTATTATTAGTGTTGTGTGTGTTTTTCATCTTTAGTACAAATATTGACAACGGTTATTATTCATAGTAAACTGTTGTTATTAGTTTACTTATTTACAACGGTTAACAAAGTTATACCCGTTGTTACAACTAACAACAACGTACAACAAAATCATATCCGTTGTAATTAATTTACGCCAAATTTTGCGCCAAATTAATAACACATTATAACAACGGGTTTATTTGTGCCCGTTGTTATTACTTTTCCTTATTTTGCGCCAAATTAATAACAACGTTTATAGAATAAACTGTTGTTATTAGTTTATTTATTTACAACGGTTATTTTAGTTCACCCCGTTGTTAAAACTAATAACAACGTTCAAAAACCTAATACCGTTGTTATTAGGTTTAATAAAATTCCGCGGAAAAATAATTATCCATTCCACAACGGTTTTTCTTATTTTCGTGAGTATGCGATGTTGATGGGGCGTTGTTATTGCCCGAATTTGTAGTAGTGCTCGTCGGCGTAGGGTTGTTAGAGCAACTTCCCCTTCTTCTCTTTGGGGTTGTAGAAGTAGAAGCTTTCCCTTTTCCCCTTCCCACCCTTGTTGACTAACTTCACAAGCTTTTCCAAAAAGTTTCTCAAAAACCTCCTGTGACAACCCTCGCGAATGCGAAAATATAACATACAAGCATGTGAATTATAAAGCGGAAATATGGTATTTTAAAAACTTTTATACATGCAAGATAGAAATACGAGGAATGTCAGTAATTACAAACCAAATATAAAATACTACAAGAGACGTAGTCTCTCAAAATGTTAACCAACAACAAAGCCATTAGCAACTAGCTAATCAACGTCTAGAGGTGTTTCATCCAGGGACAACGCCCGCTAGCTCACACGCGAACCCAACATATCAACAAAAAGCCAACCAAGCAAGCAACCTGTTCATCCATGAAAAACATGAACGCCAAAGTCAGTGAGGAGTAACTCCGGGTTCTCCCAGCCATATCACATTAAACGTACATATAAGGAATTACAAAAGTAAAATCATGCATATATAGATATCCATGTGAGTTACGATAAGAATAGATAGGCAATTCGATAAATAGTGATAAGAGCATATGGAAAACAAATTGAGGAACCATCATGTTATTCAAGACTCGGGAAAGACACTCTTAGGCAACCGAATACGCTCACTAGGGCTTCCATCTCACCGTTAGCGGTATAAGTTTGATAAGATTGAGACTCGACAAACAAACCAAGCCAAGTCATGCGATGATCACGATAAATCCAACATATTAGCATCCATTCACGAACCAAGACATTGACGGTGTCCAATCATGCAATGACCATGAATAATATCATGAAACCACGCATTCAAAGACGACGACACAAAGACGACATCTCTCACGGTAAATGAAACGCACTAGCACCGTGTTCATGGCAAGTATGATTAAAAGGCATCCACGAGATCACATTTCCCTGAACTCATACACGATGCTACATTTCGTATATGTAGACTAATTTCCTCCTGGTAGAACGATAATTAACTGAACGGCTCCTAATCAAACCTGGCCAGATTTCGGAATCACATTTTCCGATTCGACATGCGATAAACGTTTCGCATTCTACAAGACTCGGTCCTACAAAGAAACGCCGAGTACCCCAATTCGGTAGATCACTTCACAAGATGCTGAAAAGAGCCAAGCCTCATACAAGACAAGCGGTACGCTAACACTGCATGAATAACACCACCTCGCAAGTACAAACACAACATTTGACGGCCGGTCGATCACGCATAGCGTTCAACTCCCAACCACGTCGTCGTATGCCCACTAACACATGCATTTAAGCAGTAGGATCCCTCTCCGTTCCGACATTCCAGCCTTACGAACGGGAAGGTAGCCAAGGGAATGAGAGTACAAAGCACAAGACAAAATAGTGCTCAAACCGTATCATTTGTAAAAACCGACTCAACGTGGGACATAGCAAAAACCGTCACAAAACATGAGAACATGGCATTATATAAATGTAAATATGATAAACATGAATCAATAAATGATACATAAGCATTAGAACAAGTTTATGAAGCATAATGAATAAGAAACATAGATACCTCTCCAAAACAACAAGTTTGGAAACTAACTAAAACAAGGGTTTACTTCAAACGCTCATAACTAGAGTTCTAGACATGCAAATACAGAAATTCCAAGTCGAGGTGATAGCTTATCTTCTTACGGTTCCAACGATAGGTCACAAGCCCAAAAAAAACAAGTAACGAAGGAGATATGGTCATTTTACGAAAAGGGGTCAGTGCAGTGAAACTGCACAAGTCACGACCGTGACTTGTATTTCACGACCGTGAGATGTGTTACCAATTCACCCGTGAGCCTTCAACATAAATTCAATCCTAACATTTCCAATTCTCATAATCCATTTCTAATACTATCAACAATCAATATTCATCATCAACAATCATCAAATAACAACAATCATCATCCATAACATGATTCCTAAACTTACTAATCGTATTCTAATACGATTTCTAGCATATAAGCATGTAAAACACGTAAATGATATCGAGTAACCCTTCACCGTTACCTTTTCGCATCTTTAAACGGTTTCTAAACCTTCCTAATCTCCACCTACATACAATTAGATAATAAAAGATGAATATCATTCACCTTGAGAAAGACGGATAATTTTAAAAGCGAGAAAGACGGTAATTTTATTACCAATACGGATAGAGGAAGCTAAGAGGGGAAGAATAAGACAAACTTACGTGAATTTGAGCGAGTAACGAAGGAGTAGCGATGATTCTAAGATCGATCAAGAAAGGGGTTTAGGTTTTGGTGGTTTGATGAAGAAGAAAGAGTAAGTGGAAAATGAAAGAAGGAGTTAGGGTTTGAGGGAGTATATGAAGGAAAAAGTCAACAAAAGTCAAAGACGGCTCAAAAGTCAAGAAAAGTCAAAGATGACTTAAAAGTCAAGAAAAGTCAAAGACGACTTAAAAGTCAAGAAAAGTCAAAGACGACTTAAAAGTCAAGAAAAGTCAAAGACGACTTAAATCGGGATTCCCTTGGAATCTCGCGGAAATTGCAAATACGAACTCGGAAATTCTAAACTCAACTCGGAACATAAAATTCTATATTAAAACTTAAATTTGCTGAAAAGTATCCGTAAAATATTTTCACTATAAAAATAGGGTACATTTCCGGGTGTTACAATCACCCCACCTTTTAAAAAGTTTCTTCCTCGAAACTTGAGAGTAGAAAACCAAAAGTATCAAAGACAAGAATCGGCTTTAAAAATTAACACGAAAACTTTTATACGGAAAACATTTATGAAATGAGGTTCTTCTCGAAAACGGTTTAAGGAAATTTTTCATAAGTGTGAAACTTACTTACGGATCTCAAGAGTGCCCGTCGCGAACGAGAACTCTAATTATCCAGATCAAATCAAAGTCGAAATAGTGAAATCGAAATTCAAAATAACGTTAGTAAGTGCAGGACTAGTTATCAGACGTCTCCAATAACCTGTGCAAACATCCAACCCACCGGCAAAATCCAAATATAAAATCGAAAGCAATCTATTTTCCTTTCTTCTCCAAAAAGGAGGTACAAAAAAAACCCTCTTTAAGATACTTTGAAAAGTTAAGAAGGAAAACAATATGGAAATTCGAAGGTTTTTCCTCAAGATAAAGTCCAAATAAAACACGACATCGAGCGACTCGAACCTAAGTTCACAAATGCACGATAACAAAATATATACAACACACGCAAAAACGAAACAAATCGAACTCTTAGGGATATGAAGAATCGCGATGAAGTCGGCACGAAGATCTACAAGAACTCGGTAGTACTAACTCTACTGATACTCTAATCCTCAAGAGAATGCAATTTACCCAATTTGCAACTCATCATTTTCAATCATTAGACTTCTACTGAAACATTCCATAATCACGAAACTTCGAGTAACAAATCCCAATTATTCGAATCCAATTAGAATCTACTAAGGTCCATCGGCACGGTAGACTCCACAACTAACAATCCACATGAAAGATTCATTACATACTCTAATCTTCTTAGTTTCATCAAAACTCTTACTAGAAACCACCAACAAAATATTTATCTAGGGAAACATGATCATTAACAACCACAAGGTAAAGAGACTTTCCATGAAATCCTTTAATCCATTTTACTTCAAACTCATTATCCTAAGCTTGCAACATACATTTCTCAATCTCAAACCATGATTCCTTAAGGATAAAAGAAAATTACTAATTCCAAACCACAAATGGCCAATTACTTGGCAATCAGACAACCATTCAAAACATCTAATTCATCTAAAACTCAAAATGAATCGATTTTCATTTATGACAATACTCCTCAAACTTTGGGTTACCGGCTTAAATTCCCTAAAGCAAAGTCTCTTTTAGAATCCACCAATTAGAGACATCTAATTCCCAAATGATATCCCAAGCAGCCGTTATACTACTCAACATCAACAACTATTATCATGATCAACTCAATTCTCAAAATAACACTACAATACCAAGCTCCAAACCTAAAACCACCAAGAGAGGATACATTATCATTATTAGGATTCATCCTAGAGCTTAAGTCCTATTTCTCTTGATCAACTACAACATGAAATTTGCTAAATCCAAATACACATATTCTAACTAAAGAATCCCCGAAATATTTTACACTTATTCTCTGAGCCTTACAAACGGAATATCCAATCCACTAGAGAAAAGATGAAGGAGCAACGAGATAGAAAACGATAAGGAATCTCAAGGAGAACACGGGAATAAATAAGGCACGAGATTACAAGAGAGGAGCGCTGAAAATAACGAGGTCAAGAAAGAGACAAAGCAGATAGTAGAGTTATGAAGATATCTGAGTAAGAAAGAAGGTACGAGCTTGTAATTTCTTAAAGATCAATCTTGACAAAAACATTCAAGAATGGAAATGAAAAGGGATGATGGCACGAGTAAAGGTTTAAGGTTTAATCCCTAAAATTTCTCTTTTAAACTCAGGGCGATACTAAAACATCTTAATTATTCCTCTACAAAGGTCTCTTACAAGGGACCATCGTACCACGATCATCAAAGTAAGGTACACCTGAATTCGACAAATCGACTACAACCCAATTCATCCATCCTTTCATATCACACAGATTCCCAAATGCGGAATTGCAACTTAAGCATAGTAACATTCTCTCAACTCCATAATTTGACACATTCCCAAAGGTTTCAAAAACCGAAGAACCAATAAGGAATTTTCCATAAAAATCTCTTTTCAACTCCTACGGCCACAAGGTAGAACACTGAACAAAACGTCATTATCAACATCATATAGCCCACGAGTTCATTATTAACAAGTACAACCTCAAGTCAAACATCATCATTAACGTCCCAAGGTATTTCCATCATAGATTACATCATCGAATCTCGCTCATATCTATAATCCTCAAGTAATATGGTTCAACTTACAACGAAACCTTACTACTTCAAACGAGTCTCTGATACCATAAGATAAGATCATATCTTTAAATCCAAGAACTATAGCCAAATGCTTTTCCACTAAGCCTACACTCACAAACACACAATAGGAAACCACAAGACGTCACTTAACCTCAAAAGTATTTCGCATCTCAAGATATCATTCTAAACTTCTTATTTACACCAATTAGACATATCATAAGCATGGTCTTCAAAACACTACTAAACTTCTAAGTCCAAATGACTAAATTACTAATTGAGTTAAGAAGTCATAGCCAACTCATTCAACCTTACACCATCGAATATCATGAACTATTTACACACAAGTCATGACAAGCATCAAGCATTAAAATCATCAAACTTATCTTACTACCTTTCCTTACACATACAACCAATCATCAATATAGGGTGAATTAAGATCTACACCATTTTCCTCAAACTACAAATTCATTCTAACAAATACTAATATTCCACAAAATTCAAGTCCTTTCGACCAAGTATAATATACTACAAACCAATGGGTATGACATCCATAAAAAATTACAAGAGGAAGGTAAGGATACCAATGGTAAGATGGAGGAACTATCAAGAGAAATTTCCAAGAGGCAAACAAGTTGGAAGAGAAAGTAGCACTCAGATAGAAGGAAGAGAGCATGATAAATTAAGGACGAGAGAAAACATCGATAAGGAAGAAATACACTTCAATTAGGCTTGTAAATCTTCAAATCTTCGGTAGAGGATACTTCTTCTAGGTAACACAATGATCCACCTTAAGACGGTAGAGAGATACAAACAAACATAACATCACTCAACACAATCAACAACAAGTTAGAACCTAACAAACATCAAGTACACCAAAGACTACCACCTTAGGTCCTTAAGTCTACCCATCTCTCATTTATTATTTCAAGGTCAAGTAGTTTAAGTTTAGGGTTCACGTGTGTGCGTCGGGAGCGATAAAGCTCTGATACCAACTGTGACAACCCTCGCGAATGCGGAAATAAAAACATACAAGCATGGAATTGGTGACTTAGAAAGACGGAAATATGGTCTATTTAAAAAACTTTTATACATGCAAGATAGAAATACGAGGTATGTCAGTAATTACAAACCAAATATAAATTACTACAAGAGACATAGTCTCTCAAAATGTTAACCAACAACAAAGTCATTAGCAACTAGCTAATCAACGTCTAGAGGTGTTTCATCCAGGGACAACGCCCGCTAGCTCACACCCGAACCCAACATATCAACAAAAAGCCAACCAAGCAAGCAACCTGTTCATCCATGAAAAACATGAACGCCAAAGTCAGTGAGGAGTAACTCCGGGTTCTCCCAGCCATATCACATTAAACGTACATATAAGGAATTACAAAAGTAAAATCATGCATATATAGATATCCATGTGAGTTACGATAAGAATAGATAGGCAATTCGATAAATAGTGATAAGAGCATATGGAAAACAAATTGAGGAACCATCATGTTATTCAAGACTCGGGAAAGACACTCTTAGGCAACCGAATACGCTCACTAGGGCTTCCATCTCACCGTTAGCGGTATAAGTTTGATAAGATTGAGACTCGACAAACAAACCAAGCCAAGTCATGCGATGATCACGATAAATCCAACATATTAGCATCCATTCACGAACCAAGACATTGACGGTGTCCAATCATGCAATGACCATGAATAATATCATGAAACCACGCATTCAAAGACGACGACACAAAGACGACATCTCTCACGGTAAATGAAACGCACTAGCACCGTGTTCATGGCAAGTATGATTAAAAGGCATCCACGAGATCACATTTCCCTGAACTCATACACGATGCTACATTTCGTATATGTAGACTAATTTCCTCCTGGTAGCGAACGATACATAAAC
>JAIUZE010009107.1:0-23153 GCA_022085475.1 Heliosperma pusillum | reverse complement strand
TCGACCAAACATCTTACAACTTAACAAAAACAGCAATCTCTACTTTAATCTGCTAACAAATTTCTAATTATGGCTTTTTCTTCTACTTCATCTACTGGTAGAGCCATTTCAGCATTAGCAATGCTTGTGATGGTTTCCGTTGGGATTGCAAATGCGCAACTCGATGCCAATTTTTACTCTACTACTTGCCCCAATCTCCTCACCACCATTCAACCGGTGGTGCAATCTGCTGTCAACACCGAGGCACGGATGGGTGCCTCTCTTCTTCGCTTGTTCTTCCATGACTGCTTCGTCAATGTAATTATTTTTTTCTTAAGTCTTATTATTACGGTAGTCTCTTAAAAGCAAAGTTTGTATTGTTTTTATCAATACATCCGGCATTATTGACATATATACAAATAACAGGGATGCGATGGATCGGTTCTACTAGTTGATAACTCAACTTTCACTGGCGAACAAAATGCAAATCCAAACAAAAATTCACTAAGAGGCTTTCAAGTGATCGATCAAATTAAAACCGCGGTTGAGCAAGCATGTCCCGGTGTTGTGTCATGTGCTGATATCCTAGCTATTACCGCAAGAGACTCTGTTGTTGCGGTGAGTAGCCATGCTCAAATTGGGTCATCTTCTTAGGCTTATACATAACATGACATTTGTTCCTAAATATTTTGGTCTTTTTCACGTATGAGATTGTCTTACATAAGACCTCGTCTAATTTTATTTTTACATTATAATCTTAATTAATAATATTTTTGTAGCTTGGAGGACCAACATGGAACGTGTTGCTAGGTAGAAGAGACTCAGCAACAGCAAGCTTATCCGCAGCAAATACCAACATACCCGCACCTAGCTCCAGCCTTACTGATCTTATCGGCAACTTCTCTAACCAAGGCCTTTCCACCACCGATTTGGTCGCTTTATCTGGTACTTTCTTACATTCTATTATGTAACTTGAACTAATGCATTAAACTTTCTTAATAATCGTACATTTTTACGTCTTACTTTGTTCTAAATTTGTCGGGTTTGATAATTAGGGGCTCACACAATTGGACAAGCAAGGTGCGTCAATTTCAGGGCACACATATACATTGACAACAACATTGATGCAACATTTGCAACATCTGAACAAGCAAATTGCCCAAGTACTAGCGGCTCAGGGGATAACAACTTATCGCCCTTAGACCTTCAAACCCCTACTCAATTCGACAACAACTACTACAATAACCTTATCAACATGAAGGGTCTTCTTCATTCCGACCAACAATTGTTTAGTGGCGGTTCCACCAACGCTCTTGTTTCAACTTATAACAGTAATCCTACTCAGTTTACTACTGATTTCGTCAATGGTATGATCAATATGGGTAACATCCAGCCACTCACTGGATCCAATGGCGGGATTAGGACCAGCTGCGGTATAGCCAACTAGTGACAGAGGTCGTCTATTTGTCATCGGATCCACTTCAATAATTCTCATTATAATGATGCTTATGTAGTATCTGAGTCTTTTTGATTGTTTTCTCAATTCAAGTGTTAATATACAATTTGTAGTTGCTTGATTTTATTAATTCCCATGGTACCCCTGAGGTTTGGACTTTTTCACGTGGTACCCAGTTTTTTAAGAATCTGCTCATGGTACCCCTCAACTTTCATTTTAGTGCACGATCTACCCTTAACCCTTAACTCTGTCAAATTTGTTAACGGCAGAGTGAGTTTGTTGAATTTCAAATTTTGGGGGGAAAAGTAGTTATAATTAACTACTTTTTCAAATAATAAACCAATAACTATTTTGCACCAAATACCCTTAAGGTTTGAAAGTTGTGCACAATCTACCCCTGCCACCAAAAATACCTGTAACGGCCATAAAACTAGCCGTTGGGACTGAAATTCTGCTATTTGGCTCCCTATATAAGATACTTTGCTTCCATTCAATTGAGAGCACAAACCATTCATCTTAAAAACACACATTTATACTCAAAACACAAATTCATTCTAAAATACTTGGCATGGAATCATCTAATTCTAGATCAAATTCAAAAGGGGTGCAATTAGATAACAAAAATTGCCCTAAATGCAAAAGAAGATTCAACATAAGGTCATCCGGACCTATGGCAGCAAACCCTTCAAGATTATACTACAAATGTGACGAATGTGAATATTTTCAATGGTGTAAACAGAAAAATGAAGACATCGCTGATTATGATGAAGATGAAACTCAACAACTACATATTGTCATTCAAGAGTTGAAGAAGAAGTTGAAGGAACAAACAACTATAATTTGTGACATAAAAAGAGATGTTCTAAATTTGTCTAAAATGTTTCAATTTAGTTTGAAAACATTCATAATAATGTATATTTTTCTAGTCTATATTATAATGAAGTAAGCATTATAATCAACATTGTCATCCAAGATTAGCAATATACTAATTATAAGCACTATAATTAACATTGTCATCAAAGTTGGCCTTGACACCTTGACATTACAAACTGGTAAGTCTCAAAAAACTGTACTATCTGCCCAAAAAATTTACCAACTGGATGATTAAACTAACATAACAAGTTTGCCTTAAACTGATTACCATTTCACCATTTAACAACCCAAAATATTCTACTTAGAAGTTGGAGTTGACATTACAAACATAGAAATGTTATAATGTCAATTACAACTCCTACAAAAAGTTGTACCCTAAGCTTTCATAATTAGTTTGACAATAAATAAAATGTTACCACATTTACTTCACATTCAAATGGGTGGTTGATTTGTTGAGGTTGAAGCAGTTGATTCTTTTCTTTTCTTTGCTGTTGGGCCACCTTGGCATGACCTTGCATTGTGGCCTAATGACTTGCAAATAGAACATTTGATTGTGGTGGACCTCCTGCCCTTCTTTCTCTTAGGTTCATCATGCTTCCTCTTCCTCTGTCTTGCTGGCCTTCCTGCTGATCTCTCTTGAACTGGTGGCAGGACCTTAGGGAACTGAAATTGTGGCCACTGCTCCTTATCAGGCATAGGGTGCATGATTGTGCTATAAGTTAACTTATAGCATAAACCAGAGAAGTAGGCATTCAAATATTGCATTGGTTCTTCTTTGTTGTGATAAATGGCCCTACATGCATGCCTACATGGTATTCCAGTCACCTGCCATTCCCCACACAAACATGTTGCAGTAGTCAAGTTCACTGGAAATGCAGTAATGGTACCTTCCACCACCTCATATTCCCCACCTCCTGCTTTTATAACCCTACAATGCCTTGAATCTGAGCAGTTAGAATCAATCAAAGATTTTGCATAAGGGGTTGGATCATAGGGTTCCATATTCTGAGCCTTATCAATTCTTTCACCTATCTTCTCCATATGATATCGTCTGATGCCTTCCATTAGGGACATAACTGGTTTCTCCCTCAGTTCATTCATTAGTGCATTGAAGGACTCCACAAAATTAGAGGTATTATGATCACAAGCTACCAATGCATCAAACTGATGTTTGGACCACTGCTGTGGAACCTTAGACAAGTACTCAACAACTCCTTTACAAAGTCTGCCTATACCAGCCATTGCTTTATTGAAGACAAATGTTGATGTTGCATTGGCAGCCATCCAAAATAGGTCATGATAGGCAGGCCCCCCCCCCCCCCATTTCTCCTTGAAATTTGTGTACAAATGTTGAGCACAAATTCTTCTTGTTGCAGTTGGGAACTCCTTTTGTAAAGCCTTCTCAACCCCTTTCATTCTGTCACTAATGAAAGTCCAATCCCACTTAGTACATCCCTCTTTTTCAAATGCAATTCTCAAATTTCTGAAAAAGTAACTCCATGTTTCAGTTGATTCCTTACCAACAATGGCATAAGCTATGCAATACAAGTTATTGTTGCCATCTAATGACAAGGCAGACAATAACATTCCCTTAAACCTACCCTTTAGATGACACCCATCTACTCCTATTATTGGTCTACAACCCCTCAAAAATCCCCTTGTCCAAGCTGTAAAACTCACAAACATCCCTTTAAAGTAGGTCAATTGTCAGAATTAGGAGAATGCCATGTTATAAGGGCCCAAGAACCAGGGTTAGTTGCCTTTATCATCTCAGCATAAGCTGCTAGAAAAGAATAACTGTCTTCATGTCCCCCAAACATTTTATCAACAACTAGACTTCTCACCTTGTACATTGTACTAACAGCCACACTTATCCCAAACTTACCCATTAACAAGTCAGCCATGCTCTTCACTGGCATGTGAGGATTTGCAGTCAACTCAAGTTCTAATTTAGAAGCCATCCAATCTGTTGTTGCCATTGGATTCCTCTTCAGGAAATGACAATGCTTATGATAGCCATTAATTGTCTTTATAGCCCAAGTCAACTTATCAGGGATTGTAGAAACATGAATCTTCTAAGTACAATGCTCTCTACTACATTCAGCTGTGTACCTCAACTTATCAGATTTGATGACTATAACATTAAACCCTTCTTGAATGCAGTAGTCAGACAACACTGACATAAATGCTGCCTTGGAAGGAAAAAGTAACCAAGGACTCAATGAAATCTCACCCCACCTTTGAGGTAGATACATAATACCATTCTTAAAAGACTTCTCTAAATAATGATCCCCTTCTTCCTCTGCTTCTTCAACTCTTACTTTGTCAAATGGATGCATTTTATTAGGATCCTGCTCCATAGACTCAGATAAGTCCTCATCCTCACTACCTCCACTACCCCCACTGCTATCTTCACTCTCTTCATCAGTGTCAGTGTATTCTTCATCCTCCTCATCACTTTCTTGACCTTCATCCTCATCCAAAGACACACTTATGGGCGCACCCCTTCTCTGACCCCTCCCTGTCCTTGTCTGATTATAATCAACATCAGGTTGAGATGTTGTCCCCCTAGAATGTGAAGTATAAATGCCTTTTCTTTTAGCAGTTGATTTTGGAATTTTTTGCTTTGTTTGAGGCTTTTTTTTAAATATTTGAGACATGTTGGGGGTACATTCAGGGGTACTCTCTTCTTGTGTGGTAAATCTGTTTGCAGTTGGGCAATGTTGTGTGAATTGACTTGGATTGGGGTTTGTTTGTGTTTTAGGTATTTCTCCACTAGTTGAATTTTCTGTAAATTGAGTAGGAATATGGCTTGTTTGTGTTTCAGGTATTTGTTCACTTGTTGAATTTTTTGTAAATTGATTAGGAATAGGGTTTGTTTGTGTCTCAGGTATTTCTTGATTCATTTCCTCTTGGCCTGTTTGAGTTGGAGTTGGAATGGGGTTTGTTTGAGTTGGAGTTGGAATGGGGTTTGTTTGAGCTTGAGGTATCTCATGACTTGTTGAGTACTTGCTGGAGTCATGTGATAACTCTTGAGATTCATAAACTCTAACAAAAATAGTCTCATTACTTTCAACATCCATAACAGGTACTTCAATAGCCAAAGGTTCAACGTCTAGTATTTCATCATCCATTTCAACCTCCCCTCTGTTTTTCACCATCTCCTCCTTCTCCTTCTTCCTCTGTTCTTCCTCCTCTCTTTGTTTTTTTAATTTTGCCACTAACCCAAACTCTTTAATTGGGTTATTTGTCTCCTCAATCCACACCATAATTGTATCACTACTTTCATAATCCCAAAACATTTTCAGTAAATCACCATCATTCTTGATATACTTCTTACTATCATTTCTCCCTCTATAATACATATCATACACCGTAGGTAGTAATACTTGTTGTTTCAAAGACACGACCTCAAGATCAGCGATAACATCAAGGAGTTGTACAAAATCCACATCATAAATAGCATAATCAAAGGCTTTTTCCTTATAGTGACACTGCAACCAAAACGCAGCTTCCATCTTACCAATTTCAAACTCAACATAAATCAAACCCAACAAACAACAAAAACCCTAATAATTTCTTCATAATTATACTCAGTCAAACCCAACATAAATCACATAAACCCTAATTTTTTTTTTTGGAAAAACATAAACTTTACATTTTACTCATGAGGAACTATTCACAAAAACATCAGAAATCCTAAATAATTATTAGATAAAAGACACAATCAAACACAATCAAACACAACAAATACTAAAATTATAAAGCAAAAAGACACAACTACATACATGCAAGTAAGAAGACACAACTACATACATGTAAAATCAGACTAAATCACAAACCTAATTATAAACAAAAAACAACAAAATTAATTAATTACCTAGATGAGAAATATCCAGAACACAATAACTAGGATAAACTGATGAAAACCTTAATTATCGATCAATAGGGATGGTAATATTAGATGATGTGCAGATGATTTCAAGTTGTGGTGGTTGATGTGATTGATTTTGGAGGGAAAGTATATGGGTCGTTAGTTGTTATGGGGAAATGAGAGGGAGTTTTCTTTATTACTTTTATGAGGGAAGTGAGAGGGAAATGGGGGGAAAGTAAGGGAAATAGAAAAAGAGGTTAACGGCGTGATAACAGAAATAAAAGTAAGGGTAGATCGTGCACTAAAATGAAAGTTGAGGGGTACCATGTGCAGATTCTTAAAAAACTGGGTACCACGTGAAAAAGTCCAAACCTCAGGGGTACCATGGGAATTATGCCTAAATTTTTTATTATCAGCATTTCCTAGCCATTTTAAATTTTATAAATAAATGATTTATAAAACGCTAATAAGCCAGGGATATCAAAAGAACTAAGAGACAAGAATCCTTTCTCGAATTTAGCATTAGTAGAGGGTTTGGCACTTCCTATTACCCTTCTAGCACTTTGCATAGAATTATGAAAATATGTTGCAATAAGCAGTGACTAGTGAGGAAGTCGTAATAAAAAAGGCTTTTTTCGAGCAATTCTATTGGTCAACATCATCTTTTTCAATTTTTGGAAAGTATATTTTAAGATCTTCCAAGATTACGAAAAATATACTATGTAATATTTTTTATGTCACAACTATTAGTTACATAAGAAAAAACTGATTATTAATCTGACAAAAAAAATATAATGAAAAACATTTCGAAACTTATATATTTGGATTCTTAACGAAAAATGTTTTCATTATAGTATAAATTTTGTATTTTTTCGAGCAATTCTATTAGTCAACATCATCTTTTTCAGTTTTTGGAAAGTATATTTTAAGATCTTCCAAGATTACGAAAAAGATAATATGTAATATTTTTAATATCACAACTATTATTTACGTAAGAAAAAATTGATTATCAATCTGACAAAAAAAATATAATGCAAAACATTTCGAAACTTATATATTTGGATTCTTAACGAAAAATGCTTTCATTATAGTATAAATTTTGTATTTTTTTACTACCATATCATTTATAAGATCATATAACTATAACCTAAGTATATGAAAATTAAATAAATGACTTTTAAAATATTTTTTATTATTCTAATATTAGTATAATGGTTTAGTAGTATTCAAGAAATCCTTTTTCTATTAAAACTCAAGCTTTTCTTGCATCCTCATGAAGCCACATCATCACTTTATCCCCCACTTTCTATTTTTTCCCAAGTGGGACCCACCACATTTACACAACATTTTTTTGTTGAACTTTGTACTCAATTTTATTTATATCTTACTCATTTCTATCTTACTCATCCTTAATCTTTAATTTATTAAGTTTTTCAAATTTGATATTTTATTTAATTACAAATTTTTAAATCGACGTGATTTAATTAACTTAAAGCGTGGTAAGATTTTTTTTAATCGACGAAAATTTATTTAACTTTAAGCGTGAGAGGATTATTACGGCAATTCACTAAATGGATATTAATGTGACCATACGCTTTTATACAAAAAAATATAGAAACTCCAACATTTTGGAACATTATACGGTAGGAGTGGTACAATTAAAATTTAAAAAATCCAACATTTTGGATTATACAGTATGATGCAGTATGAATGGTACAATAAAATTGTACAATACTCCTTCTATTAAAATACAAATATTTCCTGCATTCTCCTTAAGGCACATCATCAATCAACATTTTTTTCATTTGTTTGGGCGGGCCATTCTTTGAAACCCCAAAACATAATTTAGTTTTACTACTTTATTCACAGTTATTACTTCGTATTTGTCAATTTTAAGTTGGTCCTTTATATATTTGTTTATTCTTAAATATTTTATTATATTACCATATGTTTTGTAATTATATTAAAAAAAATTGTGTTATAGATAAATATTTGTTATAGATAAATATAATATAAATTTTATGAGAAAATAATAACAAGATGTCTTTCCCTGTGGAATTCAAAAGAAAACAAAGAGTACATGGATCTAAAATGTCCGATTTAAACTTAATATTTATAGAAATAATTTTTTTATGAGGAAGAAATCAAATATAAAAAAAAACACATCATTTAACTGATCTTATTTAATTTGGTTATTAAAATAAAAAAAACGGCTATTAGTTTCAATTTATGTAAATAAAATAGGACCAAATTTTCGAGGTGGTAATGTTGTGCGTCAGAAACACAAATAAATACTCCGTATTAACATAATTTATTCACCCAAAAAATAAAACATAAACCCAAAAAAGCGGACTTTTATATGACGAAAAAGAAAAATCTCAAGGAAGAAAAAACTTAATTAAAAAACTGATTTTTTTAAAAATAAAATAAAAGATAAATCTGTTAATTCCTAATTAGACGTACAAATCTATTAATTGTCTTACCGTAACCCAAAAGTAAAATAAATTCATTAGAAACCAATATTAAACTAATTTTGTAGACCACTACTGTAACTTTTACGGGCTAAAATGAAGACATTTAAGCAGAATGGTGGTATTGGATTGAGATTGAAATAATCAACTTAGATTGAAACATGTGTTTGTTCATTTGGGGATGCTAACAAGAAGGAGTGAATGAAAGGCGGCTGAGAATCGGCCGAGAGAGAGGGGGCGTTTTACAATTTTTTTTGGTTTATATTTGGGGATTGGGGAAATTTGATGAGGGTTTGGTATGTGTATATGAGTCCACGGTTTTAAAACTCATGATGCACATATTTTACTTGGGTTTGATATGTGTATATGGGCTGAGAGTTTAATATGATAAGGCGAGTAAATAGGGTACCTACAAGGTGGTAAAGTGTGTGCAACTTATAGCTAGCGGTGGACACCAGGCCCGGTCAAGGACCAACCCATGAGAAGAAGCTGATTGTGGCAAATATGACCAGATAATAACCCGAACATTTAGATCAAGACATGCGCGACCCATGACTCGACCCGAAACTAGGTACATTTTTATAAATAAAAAAAAAGTTTAACGCAATTAAAACTAATATAAAATAGTAAAATAATAAAAAAAATCCAATTTTTTGAAATAACATATGCTCATGTTTATTTTAAAGCAAAAGTTTTAACACATAACTAAAACTAAAATGAATAGCATATAAATATAATTATTTTTTGTACGTAAATGTAACAACCGATCAATCTAATACTTCATTGTCAAACTTTATATAAATAACATATCTATTTAGTTAAATATAGTTTATTACAGTTTTGAATAACACTCCCGTGCAATCTTGCACGGAGTAAAACTAGTAATTAATTTATAAAAAAATATGATGTAGTACTTAGTACGTTATTTGTCCTACACTAAAAAATAATGTAGGTGTGGTGAATATACTACATATAAAAAGTAGAATTGTCCCACATCAAAAATTTACCTTAAGATATGGTGATCCTATGATTATAAATAGGAGTCATAACTAGAACTTATGTATCCACCCAAAAGTTTTTGAGTATCTTATGTATTGTCTTAGAGATCTCTTACAAGTTTGTATTATTATCTTTACAATAGTGAAATTTACATCATAAAAAATTAATTTAGGAAAGTTTCATAAATAATACTTTGGATATAAAAAATGAAGTGGATAATCTTTTAATTATTATATAAAATAAAAATAATAGAAATATATATTTTGAATAAAAAGATGGTGTACTACTTAATATAACATAAAGTGGCTAATCCTATGATTATAAATAGGTGTCATCTTTAAACCTTAGGTATTAACCCAAATTTTTTTGAATCTCTTAAAAATTGTCTTAGAGATCTCTTAAAAGTTTGTAAATGTGATGAATATATTATGTATAAATAGTAAAATTGTCCCACATCGTAAAATTAACATAAGGTGGGTGATCCTATAATTATATATAGGAATCATCATTTGACCTTATATATCAAAGTAAAATCTCCTATAATTATATATAGGAATCATCCTTTGACCTTATATATCAAAGTGAAATCTTTTAAGTCTCTTAAGTATTGTCTTAGAGATCTCTTAAAAGTTTGTGTATTATTATCTCCACAATTGTTAAATTTACATCATCAAAAATTAATTTAGAAAAGTATTATTAAAAACATTTAACTATCATAACAAAAATTATGAAAATAATATAGTTACATTCGTGGTAAGAAAAACCTCGAAAATATAGAAACTCATACTATTTATTTGCACATACTTGGTGTAATTTTTAGTATATTATTTGTCCCACATTGAAAAATAATGTAGGTATGGTGAATATATTACTTATAAATAGTAGAATTATCTCACATCAGAAAATTATCAGGTGGGTGATCTTATGATTACAAATAGAAATTATATTTGGAAATAAAGTTTCAACCCAAAATCTTTTGAGCCTCTTACATATTGTCTTAAAGAGCTCTTAAAAGTTTGTATTATAATCTAAACTATAGTTAAATTTACATCATTAAAAATTAATTTTGAAAAAGATTATAAATAATAATTTTGATGATAAATTATTTAATGTGTTATTTGAAAAATAATGTAGGTATGGTGACTGGTGAATATATACTATGTATAAATAGTAAAATTGTCCCACATAAAAAAATTATCATAAGGTGGAGTGATCATAAATATGATCATCTTTTTTATATTGTTAATAAAAGACTTTTAAAATATAATAAGTGACCATTAAAATATTATTTTATTATTCTAATATAGAAAAAGATGGTGTACTATTTAGTTTTTTATTAGTCCCACATTGAAGAATTATGTATGTATGGTGAATATATCATAAATAAAAATTTAAGAAAGTATCATAAATAATAATTTTAATGGTGTACAACTAAATATGTTATTTGTCACACATTGAAAAATAATGTAAGTGTGGTGAATATACTATGTATAAATAGAGGAATTCTCCCACATTGGAGAAATATCATAAGCTAGAGTGATCATTCGATTATACGTAAGAGTCGTCCTTGGACTTAGATATCAATCCAAAATCGTTTAAGTCTCTCAAATATTGTTTTAGAGAGCTCATAACATTTTGTATTAATTATGAAAATAATCTAATTATAAGATTCGTAGTAAAAAAAATGTTATCATTATATTATAAAATCTCATATTATTTGCACATACTTGGTGTAATTCTTAGTATGTTATATATCCCACCTTGAAAAATAATGTAAGTGTGGTGAGATACTAATACGTATAGATAGTAGAATTGCCCCTATCGGACAATTACCATAAGGTAGTGTGATCAACCCAAAAATCTTTTGATTCTCTTAAGCATTGTCTTAGAGAGCTTAATTCTTAGGTACCTTGGATCATTTTTCGAGTCATATAAATCAAGTATGAAAATGACATTAACGTAGACCCGTGCATCGCACAGGCATGAAATCTAGCATATTATAAAACAAAAACTTACTTAAGAAATCTTTTATACAAATTGTAACTTACTTAAATGTAAGGGATCTCGCTCCCTCGATAAATACACAATTAGGATAATCAAACTCCTATAAGACTACAACGTGAAGGTCAATCGTTTTAGGTAAAATACTCGCTACCTCACTCGTCAAAACCCTATGCAATTACCAACCTGTTTATTCATTATAAATGAACGCCACAGTTAGTGGGGAGTAACTCGGGGTTCTCCCAGAGTCCCAGCCATATCACATGAAGAAAAACACGAAAAACGGATATAAGCATACATTGTCATAAATATCATGTATAATGAACATTATATAAAAACGATATAAGCATATTGTGAGAAGTAACAACAATATAATCATCATATAAGCAAGACTAATCTTGGTAACTATATCGCTACTAACGGCTTGCATCGCTACAAACGACTTGCATCTCACCGCTAGTAACCATAGAATCGAAAAGGTTGGAGACGTGACATATAAGATAATAATAGGCATACAAAAGTCAAATACACATCCAACAAACCATTAGGTGAATCAAACATACTATCACGGCAAATGACAAGCACTAGGATCTATACTTTGCAATCAAGAGGAACAAGTCCACGGGATAAGCGTTTCTATGAAACGTATACGATAATTATTTTGTATACTTAAGACTCTAATCCTCTCGGTTGGACGACGATAATAATATGATCATATTCTAAACATGGCCATAATCTCAGGAATAAACGTTTCACATCCGAGACTCGGTTGACAGAACGGAAGCCTAGTACCCCAAATTCGGCTAAACCACACGAAAGAGGCGGAAAGAGAACAAGCACCACCTTCCGGCTAAACCACACGGAAGAGGAGGTCAAGATAATACAAGCAAGTACGCTATATGCATGCAATGACATCACCTCGCAAAAATACAACATTTGACGGCCGACTCCATCAACGCTAAACATTTGCCTCCCAACAACGTCGTCATATCCCACTAACATATGCACATGCACCAATGAATGTACCCCTATCGCTCCAACATAAAGTCCAACAAGTATAAGGGTACAAACGGGGAATGCGATTTCAACATCATTCAACAATCACGACTCAACCGACTACTCAAAGCATACTTGACATACATGCGTGAGACAATCCAAAATTGACATCAAACATATGAATAGGACACAAGATAAATGTAACAATGGTAAACAAGCGTCACTACATGATACATAAGCATTAGACCAAGTTCAAGAAGCATAGGTAACAAGAAACATAAAGCCCATCCAAAACAACATGTTAGGAAACCTTCTAAAACAAGGGGGAAACCAATAAGCATAAGAAATCATCCAAGAACCGTCATTAAACATGTTAATGGGGTATAAGTAATGTATTTCAATGATAAACAAGTGTTAACCTATCACCCATAAGCATTAGAGCAAAGATATAGAGCATAAACAACAAGACAATGCAAGAAAAGAGGGTTTAGAGACCAACCACGCTTAACTTAGAGATAAGCGCGGCTAAAAAAGATTAGCAATGTGAGTTTAGCACGGCAAAAAAAATAGGCGCGAATTAGTGCACTCTGCGACCAGTTTTCGTAAAATTGTCATAAATCCCTCGTTTCTTGGTCTATAAAGGCGTGTGACCTACCGCTAGAATGGTAAGAGCATAAGCTCATCCCTCAACTTAGAAGTACATAAATATCATGTCTATAATTCTAGATACGAGCGTTTAAAAATCACCCACATAAAGACGATTTCCAAACTTTGTTTTCCTTTTCCCATTTTCATTCAAACTTTCATATAACTTGTTTAAACATATTAATACCGATTCTTAAACCTGAAATGAATATGTAAATACCCAAGAAGGATTCTCAAGCCTCAATTACTCATTAGACACGATCATACAATGGTCGATTACAAGAATCGCCAACAACACAAAACCGCAACTTTTCCCAAATCGCTCCAACTTCAAAGTTGGGCACAATTTCATTAAACAAACAGGGAACTTCATCAACAAGCATAAGACTAACATATTTGAAACCTAAGAAACATGAAATGAGCATAAGAATAATTAAATGACACTATTAACATATTTTATTCATATTTTCACTCAATGACACAATTAATCACTCTATAGGAACTCAAACCTTCAAATAATATACAAATGAGTACTAACATAGTGGCTATCAACATATAAGGCATAAGAATTGAATGTACACACATTAAAGAGGGTTATCAACCAAATTAGTCATAAAGTGCACAACTTTACCCAATTTCATTATCAACACATAAACATACTATATTTTCATCTAAAATCACTCATCAATCTATCATCCAAACATACAAACACATGTAATATCGAGTAACCCGTCTACATTAACTTGATTAAAATTTAAAATCTTTGAATCTCAAGCTAACCATCAACCCGCACGAATTCCTTGACCCAAAATCCTCAAAGTTCGTCCTTTTAATAAAATTTATCAAGATAAGAAGAAGTTGAGGAAAATCCGAAAAATGGGTCTTAAAATAAAGTTTAAACATTAAACCTTTTCTTACTTATAAATAAGGAGAAAGGTGAAAGGATTACGGAACATCGAACGAATCTAAATTTGGTTGAGAAATGAAGGTTTTATGAGAGTCTTAGTGAAGGAAGAGTGAAGAGCTTTAATGAAAGAAATTTCAGATTTGGAAGGAGGAACAAGAGAGTAGTAATTGCTGAAAAATGATGGTAATAACCCTAGAAAATGAGGTTTGTGTGCCTTAGATTGATAGGTTTATTTAGTCCCAAAAAACAAAGTGGATCGGTTTCCTCTATAATTTCGCATAGAATCTAATTCCGAACTTCAAACGAACAATTAAGAAACGGTTTTGAACCAACTAAAATAAAAAAATGGAATTGTTTTAAATATTAAAGCTAATAATAATAAATTAACGATTTAAAAAATTTTAATTAATAAAAATAAAGGAAAACTATAAAATCAACAATTTTATTGAATTACCCATTATGATAAAGTAGAGGGTGTTATACAATTACCCCACTTTAAAAAGTTTCGTCCTCGAAACTTGAAAGTAGAAAAAAAAATTCTGAAGAACAAAAATTGGTTTTCAAAATCGACACGTAACACTTTTACAAGGAATGACATTTCGAAAACGAGGCTCTTCCCAAAAAGGGTTTAAGAAGCGTTTTCATAAGTATAAATCTTTATCAATGGATTGAAAGAGTGCTCGTCGCGAACAATAACTCTAATCATCCAAATAAAAAGAAATCAAAATAGTAAACCAAAAATCAAGACAAGCATTAGCATGTGCGGAACTAGTCATTAGACGTCTCCAACGACAAATCCAAGCATTTAGCCAAACGCTACATTCAAAATTAAAGTAAAATAAATCCATTTTCACAAAACGAAGGTAGTAAAATCCATTCGAAAACCACTCTATAAAGATAAATTTGGAATACGACATAAAAATTTGGAATATCTCTCAAAGTATAAACTCAAGACAACTGGACTTGAACGAACATAAAAGCAACTTGAGCATTAGAATCAGAAATCATGTAATAAAATATACACACAACAAGCAAAATGAAATAGATCGGACTTTTATGGTTAGAAAGGTCACGATAGAGTCGATTAAAAAGTCCACCAGTATAAAAATTTACCGACGACAAGATAAAATACCAACGAAAGCTTATCGAAAAGACCAAGAGCGGAATGAATGATAAAGTCCAAAGAGTAGCAGATCGACAAAGAGTTAATAGGAAGGTAATGACAAAGGGATGATCAACATAGATATATTTTATTCCTCAAAAAAGCTTATCAAGATAGATAATCGGAATGAACGATAAACCCTATGGTCAAAGAGAAGGAAAACCTATGCAATAAGGATATGCTAAAGACTCTACTCCAAAAGCCATCACGATCGACTTCTCGGACAATTTACGAAACCCAACTTATAGCCACATCATTTCAAAGGATTTCCTAAATTCGACATCACCAACTCTACTAGTAAGCTAGTCTACAAGAGAATGTAACTCATCTCAGTTACACTTTAACAACTTTTGATCATTGAGTTCTACAAACATCATTCATAATTGCAATAACAAGGCTACTACTAACCCAACTAAGTAATATTCAACTCGCGTCGACTAAGATCTAATCAACAAGGAAAAATCTACAACAAATAATCGACATGAAAGATTCTTTAATACGGTCTAACATCCTTAATTCAACAATTCTTACACTCGAAGCCACGAACATAAATGATTACATTTAGCAAACCATAATTACTACTAACCACAAGATGAATGGGTTTTAACATTCTAACTTTTTGATCCATATCAACTGAATGCTCACTATCCCAAGCTTACAAAGAACATTTCTCAATCTCAAACCACAATAATTCAAGAAGGAATAATCACTAATTCCCACTCACAAATATAGCCGATCAATCATATGGCGACGACACAACTATTCAAATCATATAGCTTATCTTATTCAAAATGCATCGATCTCCACTTACAAAATATTTCTCAAACGTTAGTCACCAATTATAATTACCAGAAAGCGAGTTCTCTTTTAGAACCCAACATTTAGAGACAAAAAATTCTCAAAATATCTCTAAGACAACCATATAACACTCGACAAAAGCGAACCAGCATCACAATCAACTCGACTCTCGAAATAGCACAACAACATCAAGCTTAAAAATCTAAATCCACCCAAAAGAATACATTACCACCTTTAAGGTTTAACCTCTATTTTCCATTATCAGATATCAAAATGAAAGTTGCTCGAATCAAAGCCAGGTATTAGAGGTCAAGAATCTTCAAATTATATCGCACTCATTTTCTACACCAATCTAACAAGATATCCAATCCACTAGAGAAAAGATGAAGCAACAAGGATTTAGGGACCGATAAGGAATATTGAGGAGAACACTGGTATAATCAGGTACAAGATTAAAAAAGAGGAACGCTGGAAATAACGCCGCCATAAGCAAGAGACAAAGCAGATAATAGGTTAATTAACATATCCGAGTAAGGAAGAAGATATGAGAATGCGATTTATTGAAGATCGAGTTAAACAAAAAATTGCAAGAAAGGGATTTGAAATGGATGATGGTACGAGAGAAAGATATAAGGTTTAATCCACAAAATTTCTCCTTTCAAACTTAGGGCGATAGCAAAACAACTTATCCCTCCAACAAAGGTCTCTCATGAGGAATCATCTTACCACAATTCATCAAAATAAGGTACACCTAATTTCGACAAATCCACTACTTCGCAGATTATCTTTCCTTTCACACAACAAGGATTCCCAGAAGCGGAATTGCAACTCAAGAGTAATAAAATTTCTTTAACTCGAATATTCAACGCAACCTCAAAGGTTTGTAAAACCAAAGGACTAACAAAGATTTCTCTACACTAGGTCATTTTCCACTCCTATGGTCCACAAGGTAGAACACCAAACAAAACGTCATCATCAACATCCTAAAACATTTCCATCATAACTCACATTATTGAATTTCAACATGGCTCATCTTACCATGACACTTTACTACCCTAAATGAGTATTAGATACCATAAATTAAGATCAAAATCATTAACCCAAGAATAAGAGCTAAACGCTTTTCCACAAAGTCTATGCCAAAAACACACACTAAAACTTCTATAGGAAATCATTTAGCCTCAAATGTCTTTCACACCTCAAAATATCCTCCAAAATTTCTCACTTGCACTAGCTAATCTCACATAGGCATGATCTACAAGGCAACACTGAAATTATCAAACTCCTAAATCCAAAATATTGGGTCACCAACAAAACTTAAAAGTCTAAGGCTATTCATTAAAACTTACACTATCAATTACCAAAAATCACTCACATATATATCATGGAAAACATCTATGCACTAGACTCCACCAAGCATATCACACTACACGTTTCAACGATTTCATCACTCAGCACTATAAGGTGAAACTCAAATTCACACAACTTTCCTCAAAGTTTCAACTTAATTCAACCAAAGGCAACATTTAACAAAACCAAAGGGTAGGTATCCACAAGAGATCCAAGGAAGAGGGGAAGATACAAAGGTAAGTCGAGGGGAAAGTAACAAGAGCAATTTCCAAGGAGAGAAGGAATTAAAAGATTAAGAAGCATCAAGGTAGAAAGAAGAGAGCAATATACACTACGAAAAAGAAGGGTCTTCGATGAGATAGAAGCCCACTCCAATTAGGCTAGCACATCTTCCATCTTCGGTAACGAGTACTTCTTATAGCCCTCACATGACCAATCTCGAGACGGTAGGTTAAAGCATGCATAACGTAACTCATCACAATCAACAAACATGTTTTAAATAACGAACAACAAGTACATTAAAGACTACCACCTTAGGTCCTTATGTAGAGATGCTAATAATATGGTCCTAGTCTAAATCTCACTAGACTCTTGGAATAAACGTGTTCCGATTCGACATGCAATAAACGTTTCGAATCCAAGACTCGGTCGACAGAACGGAAGCCGAGTACCCCAAATTCGGCTAAACCACACGAAAGAGGCGATAAGAGCACAAGCACCATCTTCCGACTAAACCACATGGAAGAGGATGTCAAGATAATACAAGCATGTACGCTACATGCAATGAGATTACCTCGCAAGAATACAACATTTGACGGCCGAGTCGATCAAAACTAAGCGCTCACCTCCCAACAACGTCGTCATATTCCCATTAACATATGCACATGTATTAAATAATGTACCCTTATCATTCCGACATAAATTCCAATAATTATAAGGGTACAAACAGGGAATGAGAGTTCAACATTATCCTACAATCATGACTTAACCGACTACTCAAAGCATAAATGACATACATGCGTGAGACAATCCAAAAGTGGCATCAAACATGTGAATAGGATAAATGTAACAATGGTAAACAAACGTCAATACATGATACATAAGCATTAGACCAAGCTCAAGAAGCATAGGGAACAAGAAACATAAAGCCCATCCAAAACAACATGTTTGGAAAACATCTAAAACAAAGGTAAGACCAATATGCGTAAGAAATCATCCAAGAACCGTCATTAAACATGTGAATGAGGTATAAGCAATGTATTCCAATGATAAAAAAAAAGTGTTTAAATATCACCCACAAGCATTAGAACAAAGATATAAATCATAAACAGCAAGACAATGCAAGAAAAGAGGGTTTAGAGACCAACCACGGTTAACTTAGAGATAACCGCGCTTAACTTAGAGATAGGCGCGGCAAAACAAAATAAGCACTATGCGTTAAGCCCGACTCCTTACTCCCTGGAAGATAAAGGCACGGCATAAAAAGAGACGCACGGCTAGTTGCGCATGGCATATCCTTCTCTGTAAGAAATAAGCACGACGAAAAAGATAGACGCGGATTAGTGCACAATGCGACCGGTTTTCGTAAAATTGTCATATCTCCCTCATTTCTTGGTCTACAAGGGTGTGTTGTAACACCCGGAAATGTACCCTATTTTTCTAGTAGAAATATTTTACGAAATCTTTTCAGTAATTTTAAGTTTTAAATTATAATTTTAAGTTCCGAGTCGAATTTAGAATTTCCGAGTTCGTATTTGGAATTTCTGCGAGATTTCATGAAAATGTCGTCTTCAGTCTAGTTTGACTTTTCTTGACTTTGGTAATCGCCTTTGACTTTTTCTCTACACATCTCACACAACTCATACTCCTTAACCTAAAATCTCATTAAACACAAAATCAAACCTAGTTTTCTTCTTCCTTAAGAAATCAATTTCCCTCTTTGATTTCCATCTTAGATTTGGCGTAGTTTCTTCGTTACTCGATAGAATTTACGTAAGTTCATCTTATTCTTCCTCCCGTACTTTCCTCTATCCGTATTGATAATAAAATTATCGTCTTTCTCGCTTTTTAAGCATTCCGTCTTTCTCAAGATGAACTTTATTCATCTTTTTACGATCTAATTGTAGGTGGCGACCTCCAAGATCCCGACAAGGACTATTTCCTTATAGAAGAGGAGCTTGACGATCATTAGAGACGCTAAAAGGTAACGGTGAAGGGTTACTCGGTATTACTTACGTGTTTTACATGTTTATATGCTAGAAAATCGTATTAGATTACGATTAGGAAGATTAGAAACCATGCTATGATTAGTAAATGATGTTATATGATGAATGTTGATGAATTATATTGATTGTTGATGAGTATTTGAAGTATATATGAGAATTGAAATGATTTGGAAATGAATTGGTTGAGCTTTGGAAGCTCTCGGGTGAAGAAGTGATCCCAGCCGGTCGACCGGCCGCCGGTCTGACCACCGGCTGGGAACACATCAGAAACCCCTTTGGAAATGGAGAATTTGTATGAAGTGGTGCTCCAGGCCGGCCCACCGGCCGCCGGTCCCTCCACCGGCCTGGAACACATCAGTGTTGAAGTTGTGAATTGGGTATGATTGTCTGCGCCGGTCGACCGGCCGCCGGTCGACTGACCGGCCCAGACCCCTTTCCTCTGTTTTTGAGTTTTTGCCTGTGTTCTGAGCCGGCCCACCGGCCGCCGGTCTCAAGCCCGGCCTGGAACACGGCTGTACATTTTTCCTTCAACTTCTAAAACTCGTAATTTATATTAGTTCACATGATCGGTTTATCGTATAATTTTACGTAGAGTCTTATAATATTCATGGTTTTGAAAATATATGATATCTCTCGCATGTATCACATGTTTGGTGACGGTTTTCGATATGTTTCCACGTTGAGTCGGTTTTTACAAATGAGTCGGTTTGAGCACTATTTTGATTGTTGCTATGTATTCTAATTCCCTTGGCTACCTTCCCGTCGTAGGCTGGAATTGTCGGAACGGAGAGGTATCCTACGCTCTTGCATGTGTAGTGGGCATTAGGACGACGTTGTGTGGAGTTGGACGCTCTGCGTTTCGACCCGGCCGTCAAATGTTGTGTACTTGCGAGGTGGTGTTATTTGGATGTAGCGTACCGCTTGTTATGAGGCTTGAGCTCTTTTCCGCCTCTTTCGTGAATGTCGAACGAATTTGGGGTACTCGGCGTCTATGATTGACCGAGTCTTGGATGCGAAACGTTTATCGCATGTCGAATCGGAACACGTTATTCCGAGAGTCTGGCCAGGTTTAGACTAGGACCGTATTATTATCGTCGTCCTACCGGAGGAAATTAGTGAACATATCCGAAATGTGATCGTGTATGCGTTACAGGGAAATGCTTATCCCGTGGATGCCTTTTAATCATACTTGCCATGTACACGATGCTAGGGCGTTTCATTTACCGTGAGAAAGGTCGTCTTTATGTTGTTATACTTGAATGCGTGATTTCATGATTGAGTATTCATGATCATTGCATGACTTGGCATGGTTGTTTGTCGAGTCTCAATCTTATCAATCTTATACCGCTAACGGTGAGCTGCAAGCCCTAGTGAGCGTATTCGATTGCCTAAGAGTGTCTTTCCCGAGTCTTGAATAACATGATGGTTACGGATTTGATTTCTATATGATCTTATCTTTATATTCCGTATTGCCTATTTATTCTTATCGCAACTCACATGTATATATATATATGCATGCTTTACTTTCGTATTACCTTATGTGTACGTTTGATGTAATATGGCTGGGTGAACCCGGAGTTACTCCCCACTGACTGTGGCATTCATGTTTTTCATGGATGAACAGGTTGCATGCTATGGATGACTTTTTGGATCTGATATTTTGGGGTTCGGGTGTGAGCTAGCGGGCGTTGTCCCTGGAAGTTCACCTCTAGACGATAGTAGCTAGTTTTTGTTAAACACTTGTTCCTTGCTAACATTTTAAGAGACCCCGTCTCTTTGTTGTATATTCCGTTTTTAGTTTGTAACATTTTGACACACCTAGTGTTATATATATCTTGCATGTTTAAAGGTTTTTAAAATACCGTATTTCCGCATATCTTTTCACATGCTTGTATGTTTTATCTTTCCGCATTCGCGAGGGTTGTCACAGTTGGTATCAGAGCTTTACCGCTCCCGACGCACACACGTGAACCCTAACTTAAACTACTTGACCTTGAAATAATGAATGAGAGATTGGGTAGAAGTTAAGGACTTTACTTGGTAGTCTATTTGTTTATGCTAATTGATAGGAGTAACTTAAATTGTTTTTGTTCTTATGAAGATGGTTAGACCGCGTTCAGCTGATAATATTATGATGGAGGCTCTTGCTCAAGTGCTGAAGAATCAGCAAGATGCCGCTCTAGCTAATGCCAACCCAGTTCACCCTAGAAGGGAGGAAAATCAACAAGGTGGTTATGCATGGGTGGCGGGTCAAATTGCAAGGAGTAAGATCGTGCCTTATGGTGGGGAACCGGATCCTACGGAGCTATCCGATTGGTTCCGGGAGATGGAAAAGCAGTTTGATCTTTACCAAGTCCGGGAAGAGGATAAGGTGAGAATTGCAAAGCACTTTCTAGTGCGGGAAGCCGACAATTGGTGGGCTATCACAAGTGCCACCGCAACTCTTGAAGAGGACTTCAACTGGGCTTGCTTTAAGGCTCTTGTGGAGGGTAGATTTTACCCTAAGGAGCTTAAACAGCAAAGGCTCAAGGAGTTCATAGATTTTAAGCAAGGTAACCTATCGGCTCAAGATTTTACTACGGAGTTTAATAAGCTCGCTCACTTTGCGCCGAGGCTTATTCGTGACGATGAAGACCGTGCATTCTATTATCGTAATAAGTTGAATGCCGTTCTCCAAAGTAAAGTGAGAAGGGGTACCGCGTCCTTTGGAGATCTCTACGACGATGCCTTATGGGCTGAAAATTCAATGAAGGCCATTAGGGATGAAGCTTTAACGAACAATCCCTCTCCTTCTTATGCTCCTAGGCCGAATGCTTATGGGAAGAGGCCGTTTATCCCGTCTTCTTCGAATTCCTATGCTAACAAGAGGAGGTGTAATCCTTCTTCCAATGCAAGAAATCCTTCTCCTTATATTCCTAGAGCTACTTCCAATGTGGCTCATAGGCCTTATGCTCCTCAAGCTCAAGGTCGTCAATGTAATCAGTGTAGGCAACCATCCCATCCTGGTGTGCCATGTGCCAACCGAGCCTACATTTGCTTCTTTTGTAAGAAGGGTGGTCATCGTTATGAAGATTGCCCCGATCGAAAGTTGCCCCCTCCTCCTCCTAAGCCTAAGGGTTCAATCTTTGTCATGAGTCGTGCTGAAGCCGAGGCTCATCCCGAGATCATTACGGGTATGTTCTCAATCTTAGAGCAACCGTGTCTTATTTTATTTGATACCGGTGCTTCAATGTCTTTTGTGTCATCGACCTATGCCAATAAATTATCTATCAAGCCTACATCTAGTGAGGATACTCCCATATCCTTGCCATCCGGAGATATTATCTCTTGTTCAACCCTTTATCCAAATGTACCTATATCTATTTCGGGTTCTATCTTTCCCGCGAATCTCCTTAAGTTTCCTCTAGGAGAGTTTGA
>JAIUZE010009106.1:0-13529 GCA_022085475.1 Heliosperma pusillum | reverse complement strand
TCTGCATCTACGACTTCCACGATGGATAACTTAATATCTTCAGTGGACAGTTCTAATTCATCTCAATCCGATCACTCAGTTATTCATTCGAGAAAAACCGGTAAAACGACAGAGTTGCAGGCAACGGTGAGGAAAGTTCTTGAAGTTGCTGATGAGGTTGCTCATGAAACAGCGGTTCCACCATTGCCTCCGCCAATGGTAGATGATGGTGTCATACTTCAGTCATGATAATGTGCACATACAAGCATTTCCTAGCTGATTTCGTATCATTTCACCAGTGACAGAAACATAGGTTGGTAGAGTAGTACGGAGTAGTATTCTTTCCGATCATTGCCCAAGCATTTTGTACAATGAGAGAAAGCAAGCTAAGTTTTTGGCATTAGTTGATCCATTTTTATTCAGAGGAGTAGGCGTTGGGGGTGTATTTGGATCAGTTGTTTTGCACAAAAACTGAAGATTTATGGTTACTTATAGTTGTAGGCACCTTTTAATTACTCCCTTGATCCCAATTTTATTTTCCTCCCTTTCTTTAAGATTTATATCTGTTCTTTTTTTTTTACCTTTCAAATTTTAGTTAGGACAAACTGTAAACCTCCAATTTTGATATTTAGTACTTCCGGCATTCAACGGGTTTTTTTAATATTCATTCGTGGGGGATATTTTAAAAAAGAATTTGTTGATTGAATGGGATGGGTCAAACCTTTTAGTTTAAGGAGGAAAGTAGGTAGCTAATCAATTTCCTTAAATCCTTCCAAAATAGAATGAAGGACGGAATTGAAGAAGTATATAGACAACTCTGAGGTATGTTAACTTCACAAATTCTCAATTAAGATGGGGTGACCCGTCTTAAGCTTTAGACGGGTCACTTTGTAATGCAGCCCAAAGCATAAACTTGTATTGTCGGCAATTTCGCAAATCGTGGTCGTCCATACTCAATCCATGAATAACTTGGATAACTGGAGTGCTATAAATCTAAAATCGGAATTACTTTTTCACCTACGAATTTTACTCTTTCACATACACTTTTTCATTAACTTTTCACACTATACCCTTTCCTTAAACCTAGACAAATTAAAGTTTGTGTATTACTTTTTCGCTCAATCAAATCTAATTGCTCTAAAAAATTGAATAATGGATTATGATTCTTCAACTAGTGAGTTAATTTTATTGTTTAGCATTTCTTAATATGTTTTGTTCAAATTCTTAGGGTTTGTTTATTTTTTTATTAGTAAAATTAATTGTGAAGAACTAAATTGTTATCGATGAAGGGAATCAATTGTGAAATCAACAATTATTATCAATTGTGAAATTACCAAACAAAATGGTACATTTAGTTTTACGTTGACACAAGTGTGATCTCCCAATTGATTAATACAAAAAAAAAAAATGATTTACTGGGCCATGGCAGGCTTAAATAGTTCAGGGGGTACTAACATACTCTTTGTAGTTATTACCACGACAATCATCAGTAGATTGGTGACACTCCAAGTTTGGGGAATGGAGAGTTGGGGATGGGTTGATTGATCACGGAAGGGGATTGCCGAAGAGGGAATTGCAGGGGGAGGGAATGGAATCCAAGGTCGATGGTGGTAGCCGGCGTAGAGCAGTCCAGATCGGTCGGAGCCATGTCTGCTAGGGATCGGAGCAAGGGTGTTGGTGGTGAAGTGAGATGAGGGAAATGGAGGGAAAAAATCATTTGGGTAAGACAATGAAAAAATAATAAGGGTATAATTGTAAAAGACGTATGTGAAATAGTAAAATCCGTATATGAAAAAGCACTACCACCTTAGACCATCGCAATGGTGAAATCTTCTCCATTTTCATCTTATTCAGCTTCAGCTTTTCCCTCTCTTATTCAGCTTCAGCTTTTCAATCACCACAAAACATAAAAAAAATATTCACATCTACAAATACTCAACTTTCATTATCTCACATACTTTATTATACCTCACAGTCTCACACTATCCACATCAACATTCCACTAACTCTCACTTTTATTCTTTTATACTTCATTGAAAATATTTGTAATCATATTATATTTTTGAACTTAAAATTTCTTATTTTTTCGTTATTATTGTACATTCGAATTTCATTTTTTTAAACGGTTTTTTGAATATAAAATTAACTGTATTCTTAGATATATTTATTTGTATAGACATAACATATATTGTATCTTTAATCTCGAGTAATTTTTTTTAAGGGTTTTTCTTTGTAAAACACAACCTTTAAAAAACTTTTTCTTCCAAACACCACCTTTAAAAAATGAAATTGTCAAACAAAACTTTTAAGTTTTTTTTGCCAAACACAACATTTTAGGCGGAGGACTCAATATTTTGGTCAAAGTTTGACCACTTGTAATAGGGTGTTTTCAGTCGATGTTTGAGATAGCAAACCAGCTTATTGTGTCTCTACGGACTAGCTCAGGTATTTGGCTAACCTCTTTCGATGACATTGAATGTGAGATATCTTCCTACTTCTCCGCCCTTCTTGGTTCGAAGTCGACAACTAACCCTCCCTCTGTAGAGGATTTTAAACATCTATTGGAATCTCTTTTACTACTCTCTTTAAGTCCCCATGCATGTGAATATCTTTCTGTTTTATTCTTTGAGGAAGAAGTATTTTATGTGGTTCATCGGATGAATGGCTCTAAATCACCTGATCCGGACGGAATCACGCCTAAATTTTTCCAAGTTTATTGGCTTGTTATTGGTAATTTGGTCACTACTGCTATTTTACGATTCCTAAATACAAGGGTTATGCTAAAAGAATGGAACAACACTCATATTGTGCTGATGCCTCTCATTTCCGTCCATCAGTCTCTGTAATGTGATTTACATAATAGCGTCAAAATGCCTTGCTAACAAGATTAAAAAGGCTATTCCCTCTATCATCTCGCCTTCGCATCAGGCTTCTATTCTAGGTAGGTTAATGACGGATAGCGCAATAATTTACCACGAAATTATGCATTATATAAACGGTACCAAAAAGGGCACTAATTGCTATGCTGCAATCAAACTGGACATGAGTAAGGCGTTTGATCTGGTTTCGTGGAATTTTCTTATGGCTGTTTTATGCCAGTTTGGATTTCCTGAAAAGTGGCGATCTATTATTTGAGAATGCGTTTCAAGTGTGAAATACTCACTTTTTGATAAACGAACTGCCTTATGCTCCTTTCTTAGTCGGGCGTGGCCTGCGTCAGGGAGACCCCCTTTCTCCCTATATTTTCATAATGTGTATGGACGTCTTTTCTAGACATCTTGATTTTGAGACTAATCACGCGACAATTCTTGGTCTCAAAAATTCGAGATATGCTCCACCCTTATCTCATATACTTTATGCTAATGAAGCTCTTATTTGTTGCAAAGCTACACCTTCATCTTTCTAGCGCCTTAGAGATGTTTTCCAAAAAATTGAATACATCTCGGGTCAAATGATAAACCATAACAAATCCTATACTAAGTTCAGTCCTAACTATCATGAAGATTTTAAAGGGCATCTAATCTTCATTCTCATAATGAAGGTGGTGGATCTTTTTTGCGTCTATCTAGGTATACCTAATGACTTACCTCGAAAGAAATAGCAGGCCTTTGCATCTATCCTCGATAAGCTTACCTCTAAGCTTGTGTCCTAGTCACCCTCCATCTTAGCCAACCAAGTAAGCTTCTGATAATTAAATTACTTCTACTTGCTTCTCTTTATTATCTCCTTGCAGCCATTCCTTTCCCGCTAGGTATTTTTCAAAAGATCAACTCCTTAATTGCAACCTTCTGGTGGACTAAAGGCTCCAAGTCCAAGGGTATTTACTGGCTCCCAAGATCAACTTTGCAGCTCTCCAAGTGCAGGGAGGCCTGGGAATTAGGTCCTCTGCTCAGTTAAGACATGCTTTCCTTCTTAAATATCATTGGTATTATCAGCAACCCTACTGACACGTTGAGTAGATTCCTCAGTCGTAGTCTAAGGTATCCAATCCTTCATTTTACTGGGTTGGTATTTGTCGTGCAACGGGAGCTGTGTCAGATGGATACGTATAAAAATTAGGAAATGAGAATTCTATCTCGTGTCGTGATGACATATGGATTAATGGAATTGCTCCGAAGCCTCGTATATCGATGGCATCTTATCCCTTAACTTTTTTGGACCTTGTTTTGTCTAACGGAAACTGGGACTCTATTGTTGTTCTCAAATTCTTTGAACCCTGCTGCGCTAAGGAGATACTGAATGTTGAACCTCTTGGATGCGCTGATAGTTTTATTTATTGGAAATATACGAAGGATGGACACTATACTTTAAATTCGGGCAAGAATAGACTCCAATACCTGTTTAAAAAGTTTAACCCAGCCACTCACGCTAATCCTTTTCCTTGGAAAGTTGCATGGAGTCGGCATTTATCACCTAAATTTCCGATCTTCCTATAACGACTTAATCACAGAATTCTGCTAACTCTTTCCTTACTGTCGCAGAAAAGATTTATACTTGAAGTTACTTGTGTTTTATGTAATCGCAGCCCTGAAACGTTGGATCATTTGTTTAGATCATGCCCTGTCTCTCAACATATTTGGCGATTATCGTGTTTGGGAATTACATCCATGTCGAATCCCTCTATTGGTTTACAGCAGTGGATAACAGATTTTATCAAATATCTGCACAACCATTTGACTTCAAGCTGCAATCCCCTGCTCTTTTTTTCACCGTGTCCTTCTTCAACTATGCTTCAACTTTATCACTTATCAAACAATCGCGGTACTACCTTTGTTCCGGCTCATTAATGTTTTACCCTCATCCTATATAAAATGCATCACAATTCACTTTTAATAAGCACAAACTACTATTAAAAGCTTTTAATAAGCACAAATATATACAATCTATACAATACTATAAAAAGGATAATTTGAGCACATCATTTGTTGAGGTTTTGGAGAAAGGGAAACTCTCATAGCGCCACGTGGAATCTTTCTTTGGATTGACTATATATTGACTATTGATTCACTATTGTATATTCATTTATTCGTATAAATTAACCTATGTACTCAGCTTTCAATTACAAAACTCATCAGTTCCTTGTATTTAACGATGTAAGGATCACTGAAGCCAATCAACGGTTTCACCATTAAGCTCAATAATTACATAATAAACTGTAAAAGCATTTAAAACCATTTAATTTATTGGTCTACAACCATTGAACTAAAAAAACAATAACAAAAGTAAACATTTCGTCTCCCTTCAACAGCCTAAGTCATTATGGCTCCGGAAATCTAAGGGACAATAACCATTGAAAAAATTCGCTTATTAAATCTATATTATGCATCACTTACATTTTCGCTCTATTGATGGAGTGATGGTTATTTGGTTCGATTTTATTGTGAATCGTTGTATTTCTATTAATCCTGCATGCTTATTTGAAACTTTGCCGCATTTTCATCATTTTTATGCTTTTTACGTATTTTTAGATGTTATTAATGTATTTTATTGAATATGTTTGTAAGAAATCTATTGCCAAATTGATATATATATATATATATATATATATATATAATATATATATAGGTGGCAATCGGGTCAATCAGGTCGGTTACGGGTCGGGTTCAGGCAGTTCGGGTCATGCCGGGCTCGGGTTTGGTCGGGTCAAGTTGCTTATTCAGGTCGAGTCGGGTTGGGGTTGGGTCGCTTACGGGTCAGGTTAATCGGGTCAATAACTACAACATGTCGGTTCAGTTTCGGATCGGTTGACCAATGAGTCGGGATATATCAGGTCAATATGCTTGATCAGGTCGAGACCGGTTTGATTTCGGGTTACTGATAGGTCGAGTATTTTATATTGTTGTCTTAAATTTGAAAATTAATCTGGTCAATGGTCGGGTCGTTCTGTTAAAAGATCACTTTTGAACTTATGAATTATAATATTGGATTAGAGGAACTCGATACAAAAGATATTTGTAAAATATAAGAGTATAACACTATAAAAGTTAATGATTGTATAATTTCATTAAACACTTATGTTGCTCGACCTCGGTTATAAGTATATGACATGAGTGCATATCCAGTGTCGGATTCGCCTATATTATGGACAAAAAATAATGTTTTTGGTCTAAATTAATCAGTTGTTTATGTAGTCCATAGTTTTGAACATTTGACATATGAAGTATGGCAAGGAACTAAATGAATTACTTATGAAATAGATTTTATTTATTATCTTGACGGTGATCCTACGTATTTAATTTTGAATAGGTTCTATCAGAATGGTGTATTTGAGGTTTGGATTTTAAGATCATAATTAATAACCGAGGTCGGATTGTATGGTCATAACTCATAACTCTTTCTTCCCTTTATTGTTTTCAATGGAGCCAAAACTAAACACTTTTTTCCTCACAAAGCGTTAATTTAAATTTTTCTACATATACCACTTGCAAAATAATTATTAATAAGTTTAACTAGGAATATAGCGTACTAAATTTACAACAGAATATTTATTTTAAGATTACATTTTGTTTTGAAAAATAAAATGAGCGATAATTTTTTATATCAAATTTATTAACAAAAAAAACAAACTATAAAGGAACGAATTTAGATTCTTAAAAAAGATTATTTGGCTATGAGCCGGATCGAGATTAATCGGGTTAAAATGGGTTACAGGTCGGTTCAGTTCGGTTTGGGTCAGGTCGGGTTTGTGGGTGAATCGGGTTTCGGGTCGGGTCAGGTCGAGTCACAAGCGGTTCGGGTCATATCATTTCAGGTTCTATCGGTTTATCGGTTAACCTTCGGGTCGGTTCAGGTCGGTTTCAGTTAAGCAAATTTACGGGTTCTATCAGGTCGGTTTTCGGATAAGACAGGTCGGTTCTTCGGGTCGGGTCACCTTTTGCCAGCTCTATATATATATATATATATATATATATATATATATATATAGTAACTCTCCTATGCGACGGGCTCATTCTCCACTTTTTTGCAAAATGTGACCAATTTTTGTTAAATAGTGACTACCTTGATAATAAATGTCATTTTCAAGTCATAAAAGATGGTTACTGTTTATTAATAAATGGTCACTATTTATCAAAAAGTGGTTACACTTAACTCGTCGCGGTTGTAAACAAGAATTTGTGATATATATATGCTAATTTATATTTAAAATGTTTGCTTGCAGGTTTCAGCCAAGAAAAAAAGTTTTACCATAGAAAAGATGAGAAGAATATATGTTTAAATTTGAGAAGACAAAGGTAATTGTTGGTTTTATCATGTGTAACAAGTAACAAGGTTGTAAAGCAAAATTTTGCAAAAAAAAAATAGAGTTTTGTTGCACTTTCATAATTCTAACCGTTTATAAGTTTGAATGACGTTTCTCGGATAATACCATGGCAATGCGGTCGGCCGAAACATCGTCATTTAAACGTTAGCATATGAGTTCTCCACCGATATCAAATTTTATCACGCTGGTTGTTATGTTTCTTATATGGACAATCACCCGACATACATTGTAATCGCTCTTATGATCAATGACAAATTCTATAGGGATAACGAATTCGAAATTGTAAAGCCCTATCCAAATCTTGGTCTTTCCTATTAGATATTTCTTTTCTTAATCAAATGCAGCATGCAGTTTAGAGTTTGACATAGTTACGATACGATTAAGCTTAACTTAATCTTTTATTATTGAAAAATAATATAGGAACAACTTTAGCTTTATACGGATTACAGAGTATTTTGTCGGCTTTTAACCACAATAAAAAGACTTGTAGAATGTAGGCTTCATATATGTGCAATCACTTGTATAATCTATTAATTATGTTTAATTGGACATTCTTGATGTACGTTATTTTATTTAAATTTGGAAGTAGCGAATGGTTCGGTGTTTCATGCAGCTATTAAAGGGTCTACAATGAGCGCAACTAAATGTTGGTTCCTGGCATAGTCGCGTAGAATTAAAAGTCAGATTATAATCTGTATATATGTACTGTTCTTCGTAGTGATGAGACACTAATCTGTATATATAAGTAGGTCATTTTTCATTGCAAAAGGAACTTAATTACACAAATTGTGGCGAGTAGTGTAGGTACGCTCATTATATAGATTGTTTTCAATTTTCTTTGTTTATAAGACCACCAAAATTTATCACTACCACATAACCTTCTTCAAGAGTAATATTTTACTCACCTTTTGATGCAAGAATCTTAGCTCTTGGTACTGGAAAACGGTGAGCCTGATAATTATCACTACTACACCCGTATGGAAAAGGATTATACATCTGATGTATTATCTCATACATTTTTAGTGGTCTTATAAACAAAGAAAATTAGTTAGATGTATATTCAATTATCCGATGTATTACCTCTAACAAACCAACTTTCGTTCATTAACACATAATGCCTTTAAATCGGATTGTAAAACATCGACGACGTTTTAGGAAATATCGACGACGTTAAACATAAAAAAGACGAGCATTGCCCTTGCCTTTCTCTCTCTACACACTTATTCTCTCCAAAAATAAACAATTAAAACCAAAACTCATCAACCCTCACTTCCACCACCGCCACCCACAGCCACCACCCACAGCCGCCACACACTGTTGCCGCCTGTGCCGCCACCGCCCTACCGCCGGCCACCACTGCCACCAGTATGTTTTCAATTTTTTTTTTAATTTCTTAGATCTATTTACTTATCCTTTGATTTATTGTAAATTAGATTAGATTGTTGTTAGTTTTTGGTTTAATTTGTAAGCTTTTAGTTAAAATAATAGATTGTTCTTAGTTTGTTATTGTATATAAAATTTTGTTTGTTTTTGTGTTTGTTTTTGTTGTTAGATTTGTTGTAAAATCTTATAGTTATGTGATGTTGTTTGTTGTTTAGATTTGTGTTAATAATTTGTATAAAGAAACAAAAAATCAAATTTTTTCCCGAGTTCTTCATCCCACCATGGTGGGATTTGGAGGAAAAAAAATTTCCCCCATGGTTGGACGTCCATTTCACACGTCCAACCATGGGGGATTTTTTTCCCCCAAGTCCCACCATGGTGGGACGTATGAAATGGTTGTCAAACCATGGTGGAATGAAAAAACTAGAAATCCACCATGGTTGGACGTGTGAAAGGGTTGTCCAACCATGGTGGGATTTCCACTTTTTTCATCCCACCATGGTGGGATTTCCACAAAAAAAAACTCGCCCATGGTTTGAATTTTTTGATTAAAAGTCCGTCCATGGTTTCTTTGAAATATTTTTATAATTTGTTAATTAAGTTGATTAAATTAATTTGTTCGATGATATTATGTTTTAAGAATATTATTAACGCTTATTTTAATGTTCTAAATTGTCTAATGCAGATGGGAGATCGAGGAAAGAGCGTTATGGTTCCCGATGATCGTACGTTGAACAGTAGAGTCACGACTTCAAAGCGTCGTATTGTTTTTCGGTGTAGACCTAATCCCGTTAGTAGCGGTATTTCTGATAGGGAGATGTCAGAGGAGGTAGGAGGTAGTGTTCCCCAGATCGATCAGGGTTACGAGGAAGGGGGTTTGGTGGACGACGTTTATAGGGAAGATGATTTTGTTGACGAGGGTTTGGTGGACGAGGAGTCGGAGGGCGAGGAGGATATGGTTGAGCGGTCGGTAGGGAACTCGAGATCGGAGTTACCGTTGTCTCAGAGGTTAGACCGGGACACCTTAGGCCGCTACTCTAGGTTGCAGGATGGTTCGGAGAGGGAGCCGCGGAAGAAGCCGCGCAACGACACTGATTGGCTCCTTAGAGCCCCAGTTTCTGGTGGGCCCCGTAACATTTCGGTGTTGCGGAGTTTTGGTGGGCATGTGGCATTTAGTAGTTGGACCGAGACTGAGGCGGCTATGTCCTTTATTAAGTGCTACGAGAGGCTAGGGTATGTTGATGGGTTAGGGAAGATGAAGGTGTCGGCTGATGTTGTTAGGAGGTTTCAGTTGACTGGGTTGAATGGTTTGACGATCTGCTGTACGACGTCTTTGGATGAGAACCTTTTGAGTGCTTTTATAGAGAGGTGGCAGCCGGATACGAACACATTTCATATGCCGTTCGGTGAGATCACCATTACGCTTCCTGATGTGGAGGAGATTCTTGGGACTAGGCCGCTTGGTTCGAGGGTGTTTGTGCGGGGTACGTCTGATGCGGGTTCTTCAAGGGAGGAGATGGGTTTGAAGATGGATGTGGCAAGGTTTTTTGGCATACTTCCCGATGAGGTGGCACCATCGCTATATAAGGGCGGTGGCTTGTTGGTGTCGTCTTTGAGGGCCCATGTCACGAAAAGGAACGAGCATCACTCTCTCCGTGCTTATTTGCTGTTGTTGTTGGGACATACTTTGTTTGTGGACAAGTCTGGGGATAGGGTGTCAACTCAGTTGTTACCCTTGCTTGATGATCTCGAGCAGGTTGGTGAGTATGCTTGGGGTGCCGCTTGTTTGGCTTATTTGTACCGGCAACTAGGCATGGCATCGCGACGAGAGGCTCTCGGGGTTAGTGGGTGTCTACCCTTATTGCAGGCATGGATCTACGAGTACTTCCCCCAGTTTCGACCACACGGGGGAGATTATTTGGAGGGGAGGCCACAGGTCGATGCTTGGAGGCACGTTCCTCGGTTTAAGGGTTACCATGGTGATGGTCAGATATTCCATGGCCCACTTGGGGCAATTTTTACATACCACATTTATACCGGATACCAGGAGGAGGAGTTACTCAAGCCAAAGGAATATTCATCCACAGATTATTTCACTGATTAGTGTATTGGTGGTATCATGATCTACTCTAGTAACGTTCAGTCTACTTTATGTATTTGCTTTAATTTCTGTCAGCTTTAATTTCAGTCCACTTTAATTTCCACCAGCTTTATGTATCCACTTTAATTTATGTCAGCTTTATGTATCCACTTTAATTTCCGTCCAGTTAAATTTTCGTCAGCTTTATGTATCCACTTTAATTTATGCCAGCTTTATGTATCCACTTTAATGTCTGTCAGCTTTAATTTGCGTCCACTTTAAATTCCGTCAGCTTTATTCGAGTGTTGTCAACGTAAATAAATTTAGATAAAAAAAGAACAAACAATACATAAATATCCATCAAATATACAAGTACATTTTGAACATATTAATAAAGTTATTAACCAAAGCTCAATTTCCTTACAACTTCACCATCAGTGCTTTCATTTCTTCTTCTCCGACTTCTTCCCTTGGTGGATCCAATGCAAGCGTTCCAGTTCTCGATGTTTCTTTGGTACAAAGTATCGAGATGACTGACACTCTCGTGTATGTAGGTCCGCCAAGCGGGAGCTAATGGTGGCATGGCAACATCCTCTTGCGGCCCTATTGAATGCAACCGCATCCAATGACTATGGTAGTTTACAATCCACATAACACCAAAGGGTTTTTGACCTGGAACCGAAGCCCTAAGTGGTAAAATTGTCTAACAACTACCGACCCATTTTTATAAACATTGTCGCGACAGAAATGAACGATAACACAAATAGTCCAGTTGAAGGTGGTTGCAAATGCAAGTAAGTGGTCACTACACATCCAATGTTCCGAACCGCATGGGATCTCAAAAAAGAACTTGACACGCCTCAAAGTGGACTCAAACCCTGTCAAACCAGTCGTAGACGATGTATGTGTTGGGGCAAGTGTCCTCCACAATAGTGCATTTATATTATAAATCTCATTTTGGAATATTAGTGGGATGACTAGTATTTTGATACTGCACGTCAGTTGATTAACGTAAATCGATAACGGTCAGCTGACTAGAGTTAGACGTTATTGTCGTATGACGGCGGTAATCAACTGACCCTTTTCGGTCACACCTATAGGATGAGACCCAAACAGAAATCTAATTATTTGTATACGATACATATTAATTAGTACTTTATATATATATTTGATATATGTTTAGTTACGAGAGTTATTTACTGGAAATTGAGTTACGAACTCATTCCGGATAAGTTTATTAGTCAATTATACGATAATTGACTGAATAAATTTTACGTCTTATTTTAATACGATTAAATAAGATTTAATTTAATGATTAATAGTTAATTCATTAAATTAGTTGAGGTTATGCATATAACTTGAGGTAGAGGTTATTAGTTAATTATATTTACAAGGAGTTGTAAAATAAACTAACTAGGCATTGTGGGACCCATTATATATTGATATAATGATAAAATATCACTTAAAAGTTAAGTGTATATTATTTATTAATTTGAGTCATAAAATTGTTATATGATCAAATTAACCCTTAATTATACAAGATAATTAAACATATGATTATAAGTATTTGTGGGACAAATATCAAAAATCAAAATGGACCATATGTCACTAGTGGAGGCCGGATTCATGTAGTGTAGAACATGATGATTGTTGTTTCTTGCCTTACACTACAACATGTGATCATGTCATGTTTATGACACATGATCATATTCTTATTCACTACTACACTCAACATTTTGCATGAGATTATTTTAAGCAAAATAAGGGCCACTTAGGCTTGATTTGGCCGGACCCCTAGAGTCCTTAAATGGACAATTTTGTTGTTCATTTTTTGCTTGCTTGTTCATTCTTGTTTTGAATGCTTATCTCACTAAAATCCTCTTCTCTCTAAAACCTCTCAAATACTAATATTTCCTATTACTAGAGTAGTAATAAAATCTAATATTAGTTCATCATATCACTTGTGTTTTCTAGTCAAAAACTAAGTGATTAGTTTGGGGTTTCTCTTGGGTGCTTCTTAAAGGAGGTCTTCTACTTTGAAGATTACAAGGAGGATCATATATTTCTTTATTGCACAAGATCAACAAGAAAGGTGTTTCTTGTTGTGTCCATATAACCGAAATTTCCCAATGTAAGGAAATTTCTTCTTACTTTTTATTATGCATTTTAATTTGCATGCATGTTACATAGATCTTTATTAAACACTAAATTAACAAGTAATTTAGTAACTAATTAGAGGCGTCTAATTAGGGTCTATGAACTTTCATGTGGTATCAGAGCTAGCTTGTAGCATGCATGTTGATTTTAAGCATTAAAATCGGGTTATACGATAACTTGAGTAAAAATCGAAAATTTATGTTAAAAATGGTTTTCACGAAATTTTCTGATTTGCATGCATACCTACTGACCTCAAAATGTTTGTGGTCAAATTTGGTGAATTGAAGAATTATTTTGCTATTTATTATGTTTTATGGCCTTTAAAACCGAGTTAACATGCGGTTTTATGTTAAAAGTTAACTAAAAATAGTTGCATGTTGAATCTGGCCTCAAATTTTTAATATGTTCTCACATGCATGTTGTACATATTTTATGTAAATTTTCGTGACATTTCGTCATGTATTGCATGGTTATTGATTTTTATTGGATAAAAATTGATTTAAAGGAGTTATTTTGTTCTTAAAATTGAAACGTGACTTTCTGGAGTTGATAATGTTTTTTACATTTTATAATATTATTTATATCATCCTGGTAAAATTTGAAAATTTGTTTCATCATTTTACTATTTTTGGTGGTTTTTATTTGATAAAAACCGATTCTTATAAAGCT
>JAIUZE010009104.1:0-14656 GCA_022085475.1 Heliosperma pusillum | reverse complement strand
AGTGAGGCTCTATATAAGGAACTCACCACCCCTTGTAATATTCAGTTTTTGATAATGAATTAAAAAGAGTTGTGTCAAACACAAACTTGAGGGTTAGCTCAAGGAGCACCTCGTCACAACCAATAGTGGCCATGCCTTTCGTGGTTGTTCGATTAAGGGAGGTTAACCTGTGCTAGGCTGTGGTTAAGCTCTCCTAATCGGCCAGGCCTGGTGGTCGCCCTGTGCTAGGCTGTGGGTGATCGACCTACGTCTGTTAGTGATGTTAGTTTGGTTCTGTGCTAGGCTGTGAGCTAAGCTAAACTTGCTGTCCAGGTTGAGGTCCAAACTTGTGCTTGTCTGTAGTTTGGGTCTTGATCATATCGAGCTTGTGTTAGGGAGGTGGACTTGTGTGGTTCCACTCCTTGGCTCGAGTAGGTTGTGGGTCGAGCCATGAGCCGGTCTTGTGGCCCTTGGTTCACAACCATATCTTTCATGTTTTTCATAGGCTTAGGAAACAAATAAACCCCCATAAGTCCCTCTTTTGTTGCTGCCACTTTGGGGCAGCCCCTTGGTCGTCATTCGGACTTTGGGCCGTTCATAGGGTCCTCCACAAAAACGCATAGACCCCCCTAATTACGCTGCAAAGTGGTATCAGAGCTTAGGCTCTTGGGTTTTCTCAAACCAAGACGATCTTGGAAGATTTGGGGTCATGGATGTGCAAAGGAGTCGTCCTTCAAACCTGTGCAAGGCTGTGGTTTGTAGGTTCTAGTTTGATAACCTGTTAAGGACACTTGTGCTAGGCTGTAGTGTCTTGGGTCAGGCTAGGCAACGAAAGGATCCTAAACCTGTGCTAGGCTGTGGTTAGGAGTCCTCTTGTTGTGCCTTCTTCATCATACATGTTTCTAGTTTTCTGAAATTGTGTTGATTGTGAGTCACAGTCTAAGTTACTGTTGCGTTGTTGTTTACTACCTCTTATTTCTTTTCACACAAAATTTGAGGACAAATTTTCTTTAACAAAGGGAGTTTGTAGTGAAAGGGGGGGGGGGGGGTAGTATCCTTTTTGAAAGAGGCTCATCTTTTGCTCAAACAAGTACCATGACTGAAAATGGGTGGCTAGTTAATTAAGTCTTTACAAGGGCTAATGGTGATCACAAATCCAAAGATTCCAAGGACAAGCAACATCACATGGTCCCTCTTGTGTCTCATAAAGATGCCAAGCCAAAAGGAAGGACAAGGTCAAGGATTGGCAGCCAAGACAAGGACATGGCAGTCCCTTGGCTCAGCCCCACAATCCGTGACAATGACAAGGTCATGGCAAGACAAGGACACGGCCCCATGACAAGGACATGGCAGCATCTTGGCAAGCCAAGACACGGCCATGACAAGGCCATGGCAGCCCCTAGGAGGACCAAGACACGCAACAAGGACAAGCAACAAGACAAAGACATGCCTGTCCATTTGTCTCGGTCAAGACAAGAGCATAGCAGCCCCACTTGTCTCGGTCAAGACAAGGACATGCCCAACACATGCCAGCCACATTGCCCAAGCCAAGACAAGTCCAAAGACAAGGACATGGCTAGTCATGACAAGGACATGGCTAGTCATGACAAGGACAAGGGCCCCTGCCATGGGCAGCAATTGTTGGACCGGTTTCAACAGTCCGTTGGACTGTTTAGACTAGTTGTTATTATGTCCTTTTGTTTGTAATGCTTTATCATATTGTCCTCTTGCTCCTTTCAATTGTAGCCATTAGATGTAGCTTTTTAGATGGATGGATAGGATGTAATGTGAGCCCCTATATAAGGAACTCACCACCCAATGTAACATTCAGTTTTGATAATGAATTAAAAAGAGTTGTGTCAAACACAAACTTGAGGGTTAGCTCAAGGAGCACCTCGTCACAACCAATAGTGGCCATGCCTTTCTTGGTTGTTCGATTAAGGGAGGTTAACCTGTGCTAGGCTGTGGTTAAGCTCTCCTAATCGGCCAGGCCTGGTGGTCGCCCTGTGCTAGGCTGTGGTTGATCGACCTACGTCTGTTAGTGAGGTTAGTTTGGTTCTGTGCTAGGCTGTGAGCTAAGCTAAACTTGCTGTCCAGGTTGAGGTCCAAACTTGTGCTTGTCTGTGGTTTGGGTCTTGATCATATCGAGCTTGTGTTAGGGAGGTGGACTTGTGTGGTTCAACTCCTTGGCTCGAGTAGGTTGTGGGTCGAGCCATGAGCCGGTCTTGCGGCCCTTGGTTCACAACCATATCTTTCATGTTTTTCATAGGCTTAGGAAACAAATAAACCCCCATAAGTCCCCCTTTTGTTGCTGCCACTTTGGGGCAGCCCCTTGGTTGTCATTCGGACTTTGGGCCGTTCATAGGGTCCTCCACAAAAACGCATAGACCCCCCTAAATTCGCTGCAAAGTGGTATCAGAGCTTAGGCTCTTGTGTTTTCTCAAACCAAGACGATCTTGGAAGATTTGGGGTCATGGATGTGCAAAGGAGTCGTCCTTCCAACCTGTGCAAGGCTGTGGTTTGTAGGTTCTAGTTTGATAACCTGTTAAGGACACTTGTGCTAGGCTGTAGTGTCTTGGGTCAAGCTAGGCAACGAAAGGATCCTAAACCTGTGCTAGGTTGTGGTTAGGAGTCCTCTTGTTGTGCCTTCTTCATCATACATGTTTCTAGTTTTCTGAAATTGTGTTGTTGTGAAGTCACGGTCTAAGTTACTGTTGCGTTGTTGTTTACTACCTTATTTCTTTTCACACAAAATTTGAGGACAAATTTTCTTTAACAAGAGGAGTTTGTAGTGAAAAGGGGGGGGGGGGTAGTATCCTTTTTGGAAGAGGCTCATATTTTTGAAGAAACAAGTACCATGGCTGAAAATGGGTGGCTAGTTAATTGAGACTTTACAAGGCCTAAAGGTGATCACAAATCCAAAGATTCCAAAGACAAGCAACATCACATGGTCCCTCTTGTGTCTCATAAAGATGCCAAGCCAAAAGGAAGGAGAAGGTCAAGGATTGGCAGCCAAGACAAGGACATGGCAGTCCCTTGTCTCAGCCCCACAATCCGTGACAATGACAAGGTCATGGCAAGACAAGGACACGGCCCCATGACAAGGACATGGCAGCATCTTGGCAAGCCAAGACACGGCCATGACAAGGCCATGGCAGCCCCTAGGAGGACCAAGACACGCAACAAGGACAAGCAACAAGACAAAGACATGCCTGTCCATTTGTCTCGGTCAAGACAAGAGCATAGCAGCCCCACTTGTCTCGGTCAAGACAAGGACATGCCCAACACATGCCAGCCACATTGCCCAAGCCAAGACAAGTCCAAAGACAAGGACATGGCTAGTCATGACAAGAACATGGCTAGTCATGACAAGGACAAGGGCCCCTGCCATGGGCAGCAATTGTTGGACCGGTTTCAACAGTCCCTTGGACTGTTTAGACTAGTTGTTATTATGTCCTTTTGTTTGTAATGCTTTATCATATTGTCCCCTTGCTCCTTTTGATTATAACCATTGGATGTAGCTTTTTAGATGAATGGATAGGATGTAATGTGAGCCCCTATATAAGGAACTCACCAGCCAATGTAATATTCAGTTTTTGTTAATGAATTAAAAAGAGTTGTGTCAAACACAAACTTGAGGGTTAGCTCAAGGAGCACCTCGTCACAACCAATAGTGGCCATGCCTTTCTTGGTTGTTCGATTAAGGGAGGTTAACCTGTGCTAGGCTGTGGTTAAGCTCTCCTAATCGGCCAGGCCTGGTGGTCGCCCTGTGCTAGGCTGTGGGTGATCGACCTACGTCTGTTAGTGAGGTTAGTTTGGTTCTGTGCTAGGCTGTGAGCTAAGCTAAACTTGCTGTCCAGGTTGAGGTCCAAACTTGTGCTTGTCTGTAGTTTGGGTCTTGATCATATCGAGCTTGTGTTAGGGAGGTGGACTTGTGTGGTCTAACTCCTTGGCTCGAGTAGGTTGTGGGTCGAGCCATGAGCCGGTCTTGTGGCCCTTGGTTCACAACCATATCTTTCATGTTTTTCATAGGCTTAGGAAACAAATAAACCCCCATAAGTCCCCCTTTTGTTGCTGCCACTTTGGGGCAGCCCCTTGGTCGTCATTCGGACTTTGGGCCGTTCATAGGGTCCTCCACAAAAACGCATAGACCCCCCTAATTACGCTGCATATTCCTAATTTATCCTTTGTTTATTGTTCTTTATTGTTTTCCAATTGATTGTTATTTTCTACTCATATCACTTAGGTTCGTTTTTATGTTGTTTTAATCATAGTTTCATTTCTCAGATTGTCATATAGCGTCGTTATTATCACCACATAGAGAGTCTAAATTATTGTTAAAATCAACTAAATATGCCTATCTTAACTTTCATTGTTAATACCATCGTAGACATAAACATAATCATGAGTGAGTAGTCACCTTTCTGGGGTGTAGGGTAGCCATGTTAGATTGATTAAAAGATGATAATTGGATAAAAGAAATTGTGTTTTTAAAACATTGTGTCTATGCATGTTTGGACTTTAACGATAGTTGACGATTCTTGATCACAATCTTTGACTAGTATGGAATTCTTTTCCAAGGTAGACATACGAGATTTGAATAGACAAAGCATGACATAGTGGATTAAGACCTAGTAAATCGCATAAAAAGCCTGCTAGACCATCTGATCTATGATTGTAATGAATACACCATTCTTACGAACGCGCAATGAATTATTTGCATATCTTAAATCCAATTTCATCAATATGTCAATCTACATGTGTGAACCTATTTCCCTAGATGCTTCTCATCATTGTTAAATCATCATTTGCTTTATTGTTTTCATTTTAGTTTGCTCTTATTTATGTTCTTTATTAGTTTAGAATTCAAAACCTCAAAACCCAGAAAATTGTTAGGTAAAACTCAATTGTGAGACGATTCACAATCCATAGGAAATACCATCTCCCTGAGGATCGACCCCTACTTCCCTAATTACATTAATTTGTTATTAGCCTAATCTGGGTAATTTATCTTTGCATCGGGCTTGCGACAGGCCTGATCAAATTTTGGCGCCGTTGCCAGGGAGCACGGTTTATTTTTCCTTTTCTTGTGATTTTAATCACGATTAGTTTTATCTAGTCTTTAGGAACTCAAATTTCTTTAGACCTCTCTTGATTTTTCATCTTAGTTTTTCTATCTTATGCCCAGATCTTCTAGACTAGGGACCCCTATTCCTTTAGTGTTGGAGTAGGTGTCCTCCACAATAGTGCGCCACATAATAAATCTTATTAAGGAATAAAATTGGGATATTTATTGACTATATATATGATTAGTCAGTTGATTAACGTAAATCAATAACGGTTGGCTGACTAGAGTTTGACGTTATTGTCGTTTGACGGCGGTGATCAACTGATCCCTTTCGGTCACACCTAAAGGATGAAATCCAAATAGTAACTAATTATTTGTATAAGATACAGTTAATTAGTACATTACATATATTCGATATGTACGAGAGTTAATTATTAGAAATTGAGTTAAGAACTCAAATTCGATTAAACTTATTTTTCAATTATGCGATAATTGACTAATAAATTTATATCTTATTTTAATACGATTAAATAAGATTTAACTTAGTAATTAATCGTTAAATTACTAAATTAGTTGAGGTTTTGAGATAGAGGTAATTAGTTAATTATATTTACAAGGAGTTGTAAAATAAATTAACTAAGCATTGTGGGACCCATTATATATTGATATAATGGTAAAATATTACTTAAAATGTTAAGTACATATTATTTATTTAATTGAGTCATATAATTGTTATATGATCAAATTAACACTTAATTATACAAGATAATTAACCATATGATCAATAAGTATTTGTGAGACAAATATCAAAAATCAAAATGGATCCAACTAGGCCAAAATGGCTGGTTATGTTGTAGTTACAAAGGTGATGATTTTTGTTCTTGTTTACACTCTTTAGTTACTAATTGAAAGTGACATAACAAGTAGAATACAATCATCACTTATACTACAACACTCCACTCTAATGCATGTGATCAAATTGAACAAAATAAGAGTCCAATTATGGACAATATGGTCCGGCCAAATGGCCTTTATAATGAACAATTGTTGTTCATTTTATACTACTTCATTTTGTGCAATTGTTATACTTCTTTCTAAAATTCTTCCTCTCACTAAAAACTCTCAAATACTAATATTTACTAAGTATTACTAGTGTAGTAATATAGTCATAATATTAGTAGTATAATATCTATCTTATTATCTAGTTAATAATAAGGGTAGATTATTTGGGTTTATCTTGGTGCAACTTAGAGGAGATCTTCTACTTTGGAGATTGTTTGTGTTCATCCATATTTGTAGCTCAAGAACAACAAGAAGGAGTTCTTGTTGTGCCCTTATATTTTCCATATCAATGTGAGGAAATTTCTTCTCTTATATAAATGTCTTTATATTTGCATGCATGTTACATAGATCATTAAATACTAAATTAACAAGTAATTTAGAAATTAAATAGAGGAGTCTAATTAAGGTCTATGGACTTTCATTTAGACCCTGAACTAGAAAGAACTCTGCGTAGGAAATTAAAGCTATTCAACGAAATTCCAAAAGCTTCTGATATTTCAAGTCTAGATCGTATTCGTGAGAAATACTCGGATATCTTACCTAATCTTGAAGGAGAAGAAGATCCATTCTCATCCCCATTTCAAAAAATCAATCAACTTTCAACCAACATTCTATCTTCATCTTCACAAGCAAAAATGGTTCGACTTTCCGACCATTCTAAACCCACCGCAGATACACTTCCAAAGGGTATCGCTACACCTCAAATTACAGCCCAAAACGTCGAAATCAAACCTGCCTTCATCAATCTAATAGAAAGCTATCAATTTGGTGGCAATGCCACAGAAGATCCCAACCTTCATATCCAAAACTTCTGTGACTATTGCTCCACGATTAGACAAACTGGAGTATCCCAAGAACAGATTAGGGAAATGCTCTTTCCCTTCTCTTTAAGAGGAAAGGCAAAACTCTGGATCAATAGTCTTGACCGAGTTGCCTTAGGAATAGTCGACTGGGATGGTCTAGCTCTTGCTTTCTATCAAAAGTACTTCCCACCAGAACGAACCGCACTCTTACGAAGTCAAATTACTGGATTCCGTCAGAGAGGCGACGAAAGCCTTTATGAGGCATGGGAAAGGTACAAAGAATTACAAAGAGAATGCCCTCATCATGGCCTTGATTCATGGTTCCTGGCTATCACATTCTACAACGGTTGTTGTGGCGAATCGCGTCGTATCCTCGACTCCGCTAACAATGGTCGTTTCGATCAAATCGATGTAGAGATAGCTAGTGCGACTATCGAGTCAATGGCAATCCATGATTCTCAGTATAGCAACTCGCGTGCTATACCGCTCAAAGCCAAGCTGGATGATTCAAGTAAAGTAGCACTCCTGGAAGCCCAATTAGCCCTTCTGCAACAACAAGTAGGTAGCTCTTCCCAATCCAAGGAGCATATCAACGTCACTAACCACGTAGTGGTATGTGAGACATATGGGATTGGAGGGCATAGTTTTCAAGAATGTAGAAGTTCAATAGAGCAAGTCAATGCCTATCAAGGATATAGGCAAGGCAACGCTTTCTCAAACTTTTTTAACGAAAACACAAAAAACCACCCATTTTTGTCCTACAAAAGTACCAACGTTCAAAGACCCCACCAACAAATCCAACAACCATTCATACCACACCAACAAAAGCCTTACAATCCACCTGGTTTTCAAAACCAAAGACCTTCATTCCAACCTAACTTCAATCAACCATACCAAAATCAAGCTCAACACCAACCACCTCAAATTCAAGGCCAACCAAATGACTCAAGCTTGAGCAAAATTGAATCCATGCTTCTACAAGTTGTTCAAAAGCAGGATTCAATGTTTGCTCAATTTCAAAAGAGTGATCAAGCTCAAAACGCTGCCATCAAAATGCTTGAAACTCAAATGGCCCAATTGGCTACTTCTAATGCCCAAAGAAAACAAGGCCAACTCCCACCACATGGTGAACAACCGAGGGACACCGCAAATGCTATCACCCTTAGAAGTGGTACCACTTATACGGAACCTCAGCAACCCAAAGAACCAACAGTTGAGCCTTCACAAGTAGAAAGCCAAAAAGATTCTCAACCATCCACCGCTAAGGAAGCGGAAGACAAACTGAAAAGAAGGATGAACTCGAAAAGGAACCCATCAAAATTCAAGTTCCATTTCCCCAACGTTTGAGGAGAAATCATAAGGAAACCCAGTTCGGTAAATTCATGGAAGTAGTCAAAAACCTCCAAGTAACGGTTCCCTTCACTGAATTAATCACTCAAATCCCTTCTTACACGAAATTTATGAAGGATATCTTAACAAAGAAGAGGACTCTAGATGATGTTGAAATCATCGCATTCACCGCTGAATGCAGTGCGTTATTGCAAAATAAGTCCCCTCCTAAGTTAAAGGATCCTGGTAGTTTCTCTATACCTTGCACTATAGGCACCTACACTATTGATAAAGCTTTATGCGATCTAGGTGCTAGTGTAAGCGTTATGCCCTATTCCATTTGCGAAAAATTGAATATGGGAGTTCTGAAATGCACAAGTATCACCCTGCAAATGGCAGATCGTTCTCTAAAACAACCTATGGGAGTTTTAGAAGATGTACCTGTTAGAGTAGGAAGATTTTTTATTCTAGTCGATTTCATAGTGTTAGATATGGCTGAAGATTCGCAAATCCCTATCATATTAGGAAGACCATTTTTACACACTGCGGGAGCAGTAATCGATGTCAAGAATGGAAAATTGACATTAGAAGTAGGTGATGATAAAGTCACCTACAACTTAAACAGTGCAATGAAGAGCCCTATGCTTGAAGAGCCTTGCTGTTTCCTTGACATTGTCGACTCAATCATTGATGAATCTCTGTATCCATCAATAATTGAGGATCCTTTAGAAGCAATTTTATTGTTAGAGGATATCTCTGAGAACGACATTTTTGAGATCAGTGAGCTGGAAAGGGACCTGACTGGTAAAGAGATACCGTCTGAAGAAATTGAGGAGTTTATAAGCTTAATTGATGCTCCTGCCAAGGCAGAAGTACATAAACCTGAACTTAAACCTCTTCCCTCAAATCTAAAATATGCTTTTTTAGATGGGTCTGAATATTACCCAGTCATAGTGAGTGCTCTCCTAGATGAAAATCAGTTAAACTCGCTATTGACTATCTTGAGAAAACATAAAAAGGCAATAGCTTATAAACTTGAAGATCTCACAGGCATAAGCCCCGACTTTTGTATGCATAGAATCAACTTAGAAGAAGGCCAAAGACCTTGTGTTCAAGGTCAACGCCGTCTTAATCCCAACATACAAGAAGTAGTTAAAGCTGAAGTTATGAAATTACTAGATGCTGGCATAATCTACGCAATTTCTGACTCAAAATGGGTTAGCCCTGTCCAAGTTGTTCCCAAGAAAGGAGGAACAACAGTAGTCAAGAATGAAAGGAATGAGCTCATCCCCACAAGGATTGTGACGGGATGGCGTATGTGCATTGACTACAGAAAGTTGAATCAATCAACTTGAAAAGATCACTATCCTCTGCCCTTCATTGATCAAATGCTAGAGAGGTTAGCTTGCCACAAATATTTCTGTTATCTAGATGGTTACTCAGGATTTTTCCAAATTCCTATCCACCCTGAGGACCAAGAGAAAACCACCTTCACCTGTCCCTATGGTACTTTTGCTTATCGCCGAATGCCATTTGGCCTATGTAATGCACCTGCAACTTTCCAGCGTTGCATGACTAGTATCTTTTCCGATTTTGTTGAGACTATCATGGAAGTATTCATGGACGACTTTAGCGTCTATGGCATTTCCTTTGATAATTGTTTGACAAATCTATCCAAAGTATTGAAACGCTGTGAAGAAGTCGATCTTGTTCTCAATTGGGAAAAGTGTCACTTCATGGTGAACGAAGGTGTAGTTTTAGGACACATCATTTCTGAAAGAGGTATTGAAGTGGATCGAGCTAAGATCCAAGTTATTGAACAACTGCCACCACCTGCTAATGTAAAAGGAATCAGGAGTTTCCATGGCCACGCCGGTTTCTACCGACGGTTTATTAAAGCTTTTTCTAAAATAGCCAAGCCCCTGACTGAGCTCCTTTTTAAGGATGCGCCTTTTAATTTCACGAAGGAATGCCTTGAGGCATTCAAAAAATCAAACGCGCTCTAATCAGCGCACCTATAATCCAGTCACCTGATTGGAATCTTCCATTTGAACTTATGTGCGATGCGAGTGATTATGCCGTTGGAGTTGTTTTAGGGCAAAGAAAGGAAAAGTTCCTTCATGCAATTTACTATGCTAGTAAAACCTTAGATCCTGCCCAAATTAACTATGCCACCACTGAAAAAAAACTTCTTGCCATTGTCTACGCCTTAGACAAATTCTGTTCTTACCTTATAGGATCAAAAGTAATTGTTTACAGTGACCATGCTGCTTTGAAATATCTGCTTTCAAAGAAAGAGGCAAAACCTCGACTTATCCGATGGATCTTACTCCTTCAAGAGTTTGATCTAGAGATCCGGGATAAGAAAGGAGCAGAAAATGTAGTTGCTGGCCATCTTTCAAGGATCAGAGTAACTGAAATAGGATTGCCAACACCAATTAATGACTCATTTGCTGATGATTCATTAATGGCGATTACTGACTCTTCTCCTTGGTATGCTGATATGGCCAATTTTCTTGTCAGTCGACAGCTACCTTCTGACCTTTCTTATAACCAAAGGAAGCGATTTTTGCATGATGCAAAATTCTTTGTTTGGGATGACCCTTATCTTTTCAAGCAGTGTTCAGATGGTCTTTATAGACGATGTATCCCCCAGTGGGAAGTTAAAGGAGTTTTAGAAGGATGCCACTCATCTGCTTATGGTGGTCATCATGGTCCGTCCAAGACCGTAGCCAAAGTCTTGCAATCCGGGTTTTTCTGGCCCTCGATGTTTAAAGATTCAAAAGATTTTGTTATGGCTTGTGACGCTTGTCAACGAATGGGTCAAATATCCAAGAGACATGAAATGCCTCAAAACGGCATATTAGAAGTTGAAATATTCGATGTCTGGGGTATTGACTATCAAGGACCATTCCCTTCTTCTAACGGAAATTGTTACATCTTAGTCGTTGTCAACTATGTTTCTAAGTGGGTAGAAGCAATTGCCACTCCCACCAATGATGCTAGAGCTGTGATATAGGCTATTTAAGAAGATCATCTTTCCACGTTTTGGTGTACCCAGAGCCGTGATTAGTGATCGAGGAACTCATTTTGGAGAAAAGCAGTTAGACACTCTGCTTGCTAAATATGGTGTGTATCACAGACGAGGATTAGCCTACCACCCTCAGACCAGCGGTCAAGTAGAAGTCTCAAATAGAGAGTTGAAAACAATTCTTTAGAAAGTAGTCTCAAGATCTAGAACTGATTGGAGTAATAAGCTCGATGACACCTTCCGGGCTTATCGCACAGCTTTCAAAACCCCGATTGGAACGTCTCCTTATCGATTGAATTATGGAAAGGCTTGTCATCTTCCTGTCGAGTTAGAGTATAAAGCTTACTGGGCTATCAAAGAACTCAACTTAGACACTAAGCTTAGCGCTGATAGAAGACTTTTGCAACTCAACGAGCTAGAGGAATTTCGTTTGCAAGCTTATGAGAATTCTAGGATCTACAAGGAAAAAATGAAGCGTTGGCACGACAAGAGGATAATTAAGAAAGAATTTAATGTCGGTGACCAAGTACTTCTTTTCAACTCCCGTCTGAAAATTTTTCCGGGAAAACTTCGATCCCGATGGTCTGGACCATTCACTGTCACATATGTGAGCAAGTACGGCTATGTGGAACTAATGACTAGCAATGGTGAGAAATTCAAAGTTAATGGACACAGACTGAAACTCTACTATAGCAATTCTATCATCGGATGTTTAGATATTGTCTATACGGAGCGTCCATCCCCAACCCAATGATTTCATAAAAAAATTCGTCGAGCAAGACGTTAAACAAGCGCTTCTCGGGAGGCAACCCATGTTTTCCCTTTTTGCATTTTTATTTTTGTTTTTCCCTTTTACGTTGTTTTGTTAGATTTCTTTGCAGATGAAAGAGTTTTTGAAGAATCTCTGACAACCTTCCTTGTCAAGTCCAAAAGACTAGCTTGGGGGAGTCCGCACTGGCTAGTACACTTCATTCTTCTTTCATTTTTCCTTTCTTCCCATTAAGCATCTCATTGCATATTTAGCTTTTGTGCTCACATTGAGGACAATGTGATGTTTAGCTTGGGGGAGGGATTGCATTTTCCCTTTTTGCATTTTAGTTATATTTTTCAAATTTTGAATAAGATAGAGAAGATTTTAGAGAGAAGATTTTTAAATTTTGAACACAATTGAATGCTTTTCATGCTTTGCTTGCTTGTTTACTATGCTATCATGTTACATTTCCCAAACTTAGAGCTTTCAAAAGATAATGATTCAATATTCATTGAATTTTGCATACATGGGGAAGTCTTGTACACAGTAGGCATGGAATGAATCTATAGAATGAGTACGCTTGATCTTGACATTTGGCAAACTACATATATTGTAAGGTAGAACCTCCTTAGACTGGTACATCCATACCCAGTCTCATCTAGGTGTGTGTAGTTCTCCTTGTGATGTGTGTCATGTCAAAACGCATAAGTATGGTTCTCATTTCATTCCTATAAGCATTGCATTCATGATTCACTAAGATTTGAAGCCTTTTTCACTTTGAATTATCCCTCAAAATTAGCCCCTTCATACAAATGCTTCACAAAATAATAGCTACATGCAAAAACTGCCTACCTTTTGAGCTAGTAGCTAGACTATGGTGTATGGGTGCTCTTTTGAGAAGACATTCTTATCTGTTAAAGTGAATTTGGAAGAACGAAAAGCTAGGGAAGTGAAGTTATGTTCAAAAGAAAAGAATAAAATGATGAAAAAATCGGAAAATTGAAAAAGAAAAGAAAAAAAAAGAAATAAATAAAAGAAGAAGTTGTGAGTATCTCCTCAAAAGTCAATATTCAGAAGGAGTTTACCCTTGTGTTTCGTGTGTAATAAGCCAATCCGTTACTTCTGGCTTCGTTATTCGTCTTTTGGAAATTAACCGAAAGTTTGGATTGAGTATTCACTTATCATTGGTCAGTTGCTAGCTCATCCTAACCTTCACATGACCATAACTATTTGTCCACCTTTCACCCATTTCCCAAAGCCTTCTTCTTATTTTTCGGCTTCTTTTCTACGTGCATTGTGATCTTTGATTTGTGTTTTGAATTGTTTACCATATTAGACTGCGGACACATTTTCATAAGTCGTGGATAGGTGAGTGTCTCAAAAACATTTACACGTAAAGAAATCGCCTTTTACATACATGAGTGTTCGAGTGTGCCGTAAGAGTCCATTTGTCAAAAGATCATGCAAGAGCCGAAATTCTGTAGTGAAATTCTTTGCGCTACGTTGTTATGTAAATCTCAGCCATATTTATGTATCATTCTTGCCCACGTTGCTTTTGGGTTATGATTCATTATGTTTTCAAAGTCTTACGTTGAGATTTGTTTCTTGATGGTATAGTAGCCAATGCTTGCAACCTTGTCCTGGTATTGTTTGTTATGTTTTCTTGAGGACAAGCAAAGGTTTAGCTTGGGGGAGTTTGATAAGTGAATATTTGTATGATTTTAACCCCCACTTTAGCTCGGTTTTGTATGTCATTTGTGCTTTGTTAAGCCATTTTATGAGCTAATATCGTCTTCTAGGCGAATTCCTGTGTTCTAACTTGTTTTGTAGGGAAAGTGACGTTTCTACGCCCTTTTTCTATATTCCCGAGCATTTGCCTAGAACCCGACAATTTGAAGAAGAAAGCTTGACCATGTGTAAGGCATTTCAAGAAGGTTCACTAACTTAAGAGAGCGAAGAAGCAAAGACGGTTTCATAGTTGTCGGAAGATCAATCAATTGGGCGGAAGAATTCATCGCTTTACATCAAACCCTATCAAACAACCCGATTGTAGAAGTCAAGGGGGATGTTGGAAGTCGAGTCAAGCAAAGGAAGATGAAACGTTAGTCAATCGCTATTAGAAGACCACATACCCGATCGGGTAAGTGTGTACCCGATCGGGTATCCTTGCTGATCCAAGCATGACGGCTCCTTCTTCCTTATTTTGTCCTATGTGTTTAATACCCGACCTCTTCTCCACGAAACCCTAATACTATAAATAGATGCTCTAAGCCCCTCTTCTAAGCACATCTATCTCTCACACAATCTTGTAACACCCGGAAATGTACCCTATTTTTCTAGTAGAAATATTTTACGAAATCTTTTCAGCAAATTTAAGTTTTAATTTAGAATTTTATGTTCCGAGTCGAATTTAGAATTTCCGAGTTCGTATTTGGAATTTCCGCGATATTCCATGAGAATCCCGTCTTAAGGCGAGTTTGACTTTTCTCGACTTTTAAGTCGTCTTTGACTTTTCTTGACTTTTAAGTCGTCTTTGATTTTTCTTGACTTTTAAGTCGTCGGACTTTTATTGAATTTTAAGGTCGTTCTTTGACTTTCTTGAATTTTAAGCGTCTTTGACTGTTTCTTGGACT
>JAIUZE010009102.1:0-15297 GCA_022085475.1 Heliosperma pusillum | reverse complement strand
TCCTTGCTGCAGACTATGAATCACACGGTTACAATATTTGGCCAAAGGCTTCTAAGACATTGGGTATGGTCTCATCTGAAGTTCTGAACAATGGCTCTATATAAGTATATAGTTCAATTTGTTCACTTTAATCTACAATCTGTATTCCCTTGTTCAGGTAACTCACCCATTATGTGATAGAAACATGATAACTGCTCGGCTTGATGCTGTGGCTGAGATTGCCGAATCTATGGGTTTCTCTAATGCTAACGCTTCAGCCAGCCACCAAAATCTTGATGACGATGACATAGATATAGCAGCTACTCAAAGTGACATAAACAACGTGCTTTCTTCAGTTTTGAGTACATTGGGACAATCTCCTGATATTCAACGTGGAATTACAAGAATATTCCATAAGACAGTTACCCCTTCTGAGGTAATGAATATTTAAAAAGTCTTCTTGATCCTGTTTAGTAGTAGTGTTATGCGTATTTGTCAATCCAGTTCATTTCTGATAGCAAGTGTACGTTATCAGGTGTAAATGTAACTTTAGGGATTGGCCAAGTATTTTTATACAGTAGTCTGTCCACATAGATGAAATCGTAAATTTATGATGGAGGTTTATGTAACATTTCGGCCCTGAAGTCCAAGGTTCTCTCTATCATCTGACTTCCAAATACTCCCTCCATTTTTCTGAGTTCTTTCTGTTTGACTGCACAGTCTTCCATTGCAATACTTTGACTATGTTTTTAGTGCGTTTAAATTTTACGTTTTTCGTTGAAAATATACGTTAGTATCATACAACAATTCAGTTTTTATTAACGGTCAAAATATCTGTTCATTTTTGCTCATTTGAACTGCAAGAAAGAGGGAGGATATAAACAGATTGATTTTAGTGGTAATGTTCACTGACTGTTTCTGTATTTTGACCCATGAATCGCACAGTTCATCGCTGTTGTCCAAGCAATTTTAATGGCTGCAAAACAGCTACAGCAACTTGAAACTCAAGCAGTTCCCTCTGCATTATTGAGAAATGTAATTCAGACTGCTTGTTCATCTAGCTTAATAAGCTATTGTACTGAACTTCTGTCGCCGCTAAATAAAGAGGCAGCTGAAAAGCAAGATCTACTGAATCTTATTTCTTCCGCTGATGGTCATTTTGCCGAGGTTTGTTGCAAATATTAACCGTCAACTACTTCATTGTATAGTTTATCTCTGATATGTTTATTTAATTATTTTATTTAATTATTTTAACTGTCATCAGATTTCCGAAGCTCGTGCGAAGGTTGAAATGGCAAATGAGAAGTTGAATTCATTGATCTGTTTGTACCGCAAGCAACTTAAGATGCACAAATTGAATTTCATGAGTGTTTCTGGGACGACTCATTTAATAGAGGTAATAATGCTTTGCACATCACCCCGTTATACGTAGTATTCTCTCTGTTGATGAATCATGAATTAATTTCCTACTTCCCATTTTGGGATGTTCATGAATAAACAAACATCCTACTTAAAACCCTCCTTTTTTGGTACGCGATTTTTGGTACATTAGGACGTTTATTGTTCAATGGAGGAAGTACTATAATATGTCACTTTAAGCGTATCACTTTATGTGGCGGGCACCAAGTTAAATAAATGGCTCTCTTCTCATGAATCTTATTTCCAGTTACCTTCAGATTCCAAGGTTCCTTCAAATTGGGTGAAAGTAAATAGTACCAAGAAAACTGTTCGTTATCATCCTCCGGAAGTTTTGAGTGCCTTGGACCAGTTATCATTGGCAAATGAGGAACTCACTGTTGGTTGTCGTGCTGCTTGGGATAAATTCTTGGGGGATTTCGCCAAGCATTATGCAGAGTTTCAAGCTGCTGTTCAGGCACTTGCTACATTAGATTGTTTGCGTTCATTAGCAATTCTGTCAAGAACAAAGGTATGATGTAGAAAACAAGAATGTCCTCTCCATTGTACTTCGTAAAACACAAAAAACTTGTTTTTACCTTTTTATCTGTCTGGGTAACATAACATTACTTTCGTTGGCATACTCATTTTTTTAAAATCTGATGGCCACTTTTGTGATTCAGAATTACATCCGTCCAGTTTTCGTGGATGACAACGAACCTGCTCAAATACAGATTATCTCTGGCCGTCATCCAGTATGTTCAATTTTTTAATCGAGTTGACTTGTTTATGAGATTGCTTGAGCATATTTTGGACCTAAAAAACAGAAGCAAGAGTATCAAACACAATGTTATGCTTTATCATTAATTAACTCTGCTGTCAAAAGTATTTGAGAGAAAATAAAGTTTGTGTCTCGGTTTACACCTTTAATGCTGGCATGCTGCTATAGTCCATGAGCGCAAGCCTTCATCTATTACGGTCCTTTAATAGGTCACACTTTTTCACTGTCCGAATTCTGAGGACTGAAGATATAGACACGGTTATGTAAACTAGAGATATGAAGAGTTCGGTTATTTGATCTCCCAAAATGGAGAAAAGTTTTTTGAGCACTTTTTACAGGCTTCGGTTCTTGTCACCCTAGATAATTAGGATTTCGAATTGTGAGACCTCCGTAGTTCCATAAGAGTTTGGCCTTTTCTGATTTATTGAGTCAAGTGTCTAATCACATTCTAACTTGTTAATTCCTTCAAATAGTTAGTGAACTAGTTTTGCGTCTTCAGGATTAATTGGTTAAGCTTTGTAGGTCTTGGAGAATATTCTGGAGGACAATTTTGTGCCGAATGACACTCATTTACATGGAGATAAGCAGTACTGCCAGATTGTTACGGGACCGAACATGGGCGGCAAGAGTTGCTACATTCGCCAAGTTGCTCTCATTACAATCATGGCTCAGGTACCTCTCAAGTGAATCATACCTTGAGTGGCAAACTCTTCCGCTTTCATGAATCAACTTTATGATTTTCATTTTGGAGTGTCAATAGTAATTTTTCACTTTGATTTTTGGAAAATGAGATGGTACTGGGTCCATTAAAATGATGGACTCCATATAAGCTCCACCTGGTAATGCCCTAGAATTGTCGGTTTTTTTTTTACGTTATTTGATTTATGTTGGTTTGTGACCTTACATCTTTCATCAACTTGCATTTTCATCCATATTCTATTATATTTCGATCTTTAACAGGATTCGCATCTCGGCAAAATTTATTCATGCTCCAAGCCTCCAATTTAATGATTTTTTCCAATTGGCTTAAAATGCAACTTTACTGTTTTGGCAGGTTGGCTCTTTCGTACCAGCTTCCTCAGCTAAACTTCAGGTTTTGGATGCAGTTTATACCCGAATGGGTGCATCCGACAATATCCATCAAGGGAGGAGCACCTTTCTGGAAGAACTCAGTGAGGCTTCTAACATACTCCACCACTGTACGCAACGTTCCCTTATAATTCTAGATGAATTAGGTAGAGGCACGAGTACTCACGATGGTGTCGCAATTGCCTATGCTACTTTGCACTATCTTCTTCAGCAGAAGAGATGTTTGGTTCTATTTGTCACTCACTACCCTAAAATTGCTGAAATCCAAAAGGAGTTTCCTGGTGTTGTGGGATCATACCATGTTTCGTATCTGACAACACAAAAAAACAATATTGTAATCCCGGAATGTGGTCAAAATGAGAGCAAGAAGGACCAAGAAGATGTCACTTACTTATATAAGCTTGTACCGGGTGTCTCTCAGAGAAGCTTCGGCTTTAAAGTCGCACAGCTTGCTCAGGTCAGTTATCTTTGATCCTGTGCGACATTGCATCATTTCTTTTAACTCTCAGTTTTACGTATTTTTGAAAGCAAGGAGCTTGTATCATGCAGCTTCCCCCATCGTGTATTCAAAAGGCAATGGTGATGTCTACTGAGCTCGAGGCATTGATCCAAAAGAGAACGGCAAAGAATGTAAAGAATCATATTACAGAGGGATATCAGGGTGCTAATGAAAGGGATTCATCAGATCATGCTTCCGAGGATACTGGCTTGTTGGTTAAAGAAGACAGTGCTCACATTGCTCATCTGACTCTTGCGTGTTTTAATTTCTTTCCGAAATTGTGGTCTGCCTTGGAGAACAATGACACGACAAATTGTCACGAGCTTTTAAAGAGTGCTCACATTATTGCAACAGAATCGACAAGTGAACAGGTTCGTGGCTACTTCTATTCCCCCGACCCCTTAAATAAACACGGATGTTAAATTGTTAAGTACTCCCGCCTTCTCAGCATATTCTTTACATTTGCTTTTTGACACTATTCACAACTCAATAGAATCTTTAATATTCTCGACAATCTATTCTCGGCAAACGTAAAGAATCTGTCCAGGCGAGACTCGAGAGAGCATCAAAAAACTAGTTTTAGATACTTTTTATTCGTCATCTCAATTTTTTTTTCGCACAGTCATTTTAGGAACACAATTACTTAATGAATTATCCTTGTTCACTCTCAAGCAAAGCACTTAACATCGTTTACCCATAAACTCCATTTAGTTTGATTTCATTTTTTTCGTCTGTGTTTTGCAGATGTGGTAACTGTGATGTTTGTATATTCAAGTGAATTGTGCAGCAAGGATCTTGTGCACTACTTTTTTTCCTGAAATATAGTTTAGGTTCATCTTAAACTTGTCGATATTTTTGCTCATCCTCGGCCTCGAGCTACAGTTTGTAACTTAACGAGTCAATAGGATCAATTTTGTATGCTATGTATCCTTACGTTGAGTTTTATGTCTAACCATGTACTCCAATGGTAAACTGTACAAACAACTCGAAGTGAATTTATTAATATTAACAAAAAGTTGGGGTTTTATTGACTTTGAACAATAAATAATGAAATTGATGTACATCTTCTTCGTTTTTACCCCACATTATACATACCCAAATAAAAGTTAAGTAGCAACTTTCTCGATAGTAGTTGCTCAGCACAAATACACCTTGGGGATTATTTAACCTTCCAAAAATACATACAAACAATAAAGCAGTTCACTCTTCAAAATCAGTAAGAAGAGGACAACGAATCTCTTCTTGACACTTGCAACGGGAAAATACCGAGCCAAGTTCTCTTCACTGCAGAACCACGGCAACAAAAAAACGAATAGTACAAATGTAGATCTACAGGTATTCTACATGAACGGCTGGAATCAACCCGGTTGAAGGTGACAGAGGTGATCGACCTAAACAAGGTTGATTGTGAATGACACATAGGGATGGGTGTCAGCTTCTCCCGCTAAACCAGCCATTGGTCCAACCTCCTCCTCTGCTTTCCAGTGCACACTGCACCCAAGTAACATTCACAAGAGTAATTGGGTAATGAATCAGCATAAAGAATGCCAACACAAAAGTAAATGGTTTTGCTGGGATGGTTTTAAACGGAAAGAAGGGTAACTACTATCTACATCGTAGAATTTCACAATCAAACAATACAATTCAGAGCTCTTTGCAAGAGGTCGTCTCTTGCAAGACAACAATCAATAACAGTTCCCTTTAAAGGAATTAATGAGAAGTGGGTAAATCTTCCGCAGTCTTACAAAAACATAATGTTGTGTGAGACAGTCTGGTACAACGTACAAGTATTTGTGCTTAAGTAAGTGACGTACAATCAGTTCAGTTCAATGGCCAGAGTATGACACAGATGATTTGATGTTTTTCTAGTGGTTACCTGTTTGCACTGCCACAGTGTCGTTCAAGAATTGAGCGTACTTTCTTCTCACTTTTCTGAGAGGGAGCTAAAACACAAGCCTATAACATCCACGAAATTGTCAGTACTAGATGACGGGCAACCAGTATTAGACTGCAGTGAGAAATAAGGTCAAAGGTATAGGTACCAGAAAAGATGGTGGCAAGCCATATCTCAATATGCTCTCAGTGAAGACCCGTACAGCACAAAAGTGCATCCATGAGCTAAAAACCTGATCAAACATTTTGTTAGCATCTTTAAACAAAGTGATTCTCTTCGTATGATCATAAGCTAATACACTCTGTTTTTTCTAAATAAACAACTCAAAAATTAAATGTGCAACTCGATAACTCAACCATAAAGTACCAACAGTTTTCACTTTTCAGAGAGCTGGCAAAAAGTAACAGAGTTTCCAGACAGTTACCTCGCCATAGCTAGAATAGCACCACTGTAAAAGGGAGCTTCTCATTGCTTCCTGGTCGTGCACAAGTTTTTCCAACTCTTCCTTCCTTGAATCCTGTGTTTCTGAATTGTATTCAAAATCGCGAACCTGATTAACATCACAAAAACAGAAGCAATGAAAATCAGTATGATCAAGGTTTCAATAACACCACCATGACCAATATGCTGGTTCTGACAATACCAGCAAGTCTAACAAGCTTGGAAGAAGAGCCCAAGAACCCTCAGTCTTTGACATGTGAGGATTTATCCTTCTCCAACAAGGAAAATAAGGATACACGAGAGAAGGAATATAAATAAACATGCAAGCTAAATCACCTGAAAGCCACGTTCACGCGCTTTTATCCTGAAGTTATCTGCGACACGATTGAACAAAGTAACTGTGTACAGCGCATATTCATTGTCCTCGTGAAGCTTTTTAGATGACCTAGGGACCTGAAAAGGATAGAATTTAGTACCAGGAAAGCTAGTAGCGAGGAAGACCTCTGTAATGTAATAGAAGACCGTGAAACATAATGCACACTTATGTAGTCATCAGACATATTCACCATCCATGTCCACATAGCACGACATTTTCCATTCCATATGATTCAATACATTTTCCAAGTCATTCAACTTGATTCTACACATTTCTACTTACAGTTATAGGTAACATGTGATATAGCCTATTCCCTGCCAACACCCAGCCACCCCATCTCCCTTCCAGCACCACTTGACCCCACCTCTACCACCACTAGTCCCAATCCCACCACTATCTGACCCCAACCATCCCAACCCCACCTTTACTAATCGACCCCACCTCCACAACCACTTATCCTGCACATCATCGTCGCACCACACCACCTCATGTGACCCAACATCACCAAAACAACACCTTTGCACCCCCATGCCTCCTGCAAGGCTGCAACACTACCACCACCACGTCGTGCAACGCCTTCGACACATCACTATCGGCGGCAACGACCACCAACCCCAACTCAGATATCTCTCTCTAGTGATGGTAAAGGAGGCAGCCATGATGGGTCGTTGGATGGTGCCAGTAGTGATGGTCGTCTCTGAAAAACTTGGACTTAGTCGGGACAATCTACTATAGCCATAAGTGATTAAATGGAGATCCAAGGTGGTCCTGGTGGCAATGATGGTGATTGGTGTGAGGCGTGAGGGGAGGAGAATGCAAGAGATAGGCTTCAAGAAGAGGGTAAATATGGTACTCCCTCCGGTTCTTAAGAATTGCTCCATTCACTTAATTGCACTAAAATATTAAGGAATTCAATTGCTGAGTAGGTGGCGGGTCTATTCATCTCAACGTTAAATTGTAGCCACACAGTCACAAACCATACCCAAGTAAGAAATTGAGCAATTCTAAAGAATAGGCAAAAATAGGAAATGGGGCATTTCCTAAGAAGTAGGAGTAATTGATAGCATAAACACAATTCTTATGGCCTCTCCCAAATATGTGTGCAGAAAAGTAAATGTATAGAATCATATGAAGGGAGAAACATTTTTCACAAAGATTATCCTTACCACATAGTCGGTCAATGTCTCATAGCTTGACAACCAGTCCTTTTGTGAATACTTGGAAACAACCGCCAAAAGTGTTACCAAATGCTCTGATGAAACAATATCCTCTGGCTTGACCAAATTTGAAAGATCTTTAACAGCTAAGCTGAGAAAGTTACAAAGCTTGTCAGCAGAACTTCCAGAAATGTCAGTGGAGATTAATGCAACAAGAGATTATGAACCAAACCTGCCAGTTTGTTTGCGGTTTATTGCACTAAGTTGACTACGCACATTGTTATACTCAGCAACACGAACCTAGAAAGAAAGAGATATTTACAAGTATAAATGATCATTTCTTATTGTCAAACTAGTACATTAAACAAGTGAGACACATGTATCAAAACTAGGATATGGAGACAACGTAAGTAGAGAAAGCTAACATCATTGTAACTTCCTCATTCATTAGCCAATGTGGAAAAAAAAACAAGGTACAGATCATAAGTTAGAAATTATTTGAACTTCGCAAACATGTATTACAACTAGCTTGGCTGGTTTCCTATGATAATAGTGAGAAAAGGAAGAAATCAAAAGGGGTCAAAGAGAAGAGAATGAAAGAAACAGGAAAAGAAAGGCAAGTGATTCTCTAGTTTAGTTTCTTAATATAGAATCGGGAAATATAGTCAAAATCAAAGAAGAAACTAATTAGAGATTTTGTAAAAGAAACTCCTAAGTACCAATATTTTCTCTTCTATTTCTTCCAAATCCCCCCAACTCCCAAAGATTTCTAAAAAAACTCTTGTTGTCATATTTTCCTAGCCCTCACTAATTCCTTCCAACCGAACGCATTATCAGAAGCACAAGTGACGAGCTGAGCCGGAAACAGGTCTCTCATGTAAGTAAGCAAGCATGGAAAAAATAACTAAATCATCTCATCTTCTGCATGAGCTCAAAATAGGGTTGGAAAGAAAGTTCCAGTGTCTAGAGGGGTAGGGGGTTGTTCAAGTTAGATAAGAACTAAGAAAAGAAAATGGTATTATTGTGATGTATATAACACAGTGAGACTCATATCATTAGCTAAACTAAAAGAGCCGATATACAAAACAGACTATTCTGCTACACAAGGCTTCAGCTCAGCATAGTGAAGTAGAAGCTTCAACTCAGAGTCAACCTATAAGGGATTTATAGTAGTATATAGCTAGTACAAGTAGGTTATGGAGAAATACAAGCAGGCAAGCCCCTTCGATAAATACATCAAATAGGCCAGCAACTAAACATTCAATTCGTAACAAAGAACTAGGACCTCATCTCCCCATCCTCCAGATAAAATAATATCTGACTAGTATCTGTTTCTTTTATCACCGAATTTTAACTTTCAAAGTTTAAACATCTGACTAGTATCTGTTTCTTAGCAGGCTCTCTGATAAATTTTTAAATGTAGTAAAGTCAATTAAGGGACACACCCTTACTCCACAATTTGCGGGACCTTTGGGCACTGGATTGGTGAGTGACGTTGTTATTGTTGTATTAGGGACTCGGTCACCAATTTGCCAAACTATATTCAGAAATTACACTACAAAGTGGTCACCCGCCCATCCATTGCCAAACCTTCTAGTACATACCATTGCTAGAACTTGAAAAGCTGAACTTCCGAAGTATAAGGACTAGGTCACCAATTTACCATATTCATAAAAGAGATTCATAGTCAATCCATTGCCAGAACTTCTACAATCCATTGTGAGAAATTCTACGATCCATTGCTAGAACTTCCAAACCTTAAGTTCATAAGTATAGTTAGCTAGAACTCATTTGTTAGCTACTTGGAAGTTGTCAACTCAACCCTATTAACTAATCCATTATGCCTAAACACGCATCTCACATTGACATATATCTGGAAAATTACCAACAACATTGCAAATTGCATCAAGTCAAAACCTTTGCTGCTTATTCTCAGACAAATATCATAAAATTCAGAGAGATGATCTTCCGACAGCAGAAAAAATTGCAAAATCAAAACTTTAGTACTTCACAAATACCTTGAGATCATCTTCAACCTTAGCAACAAAGCTATGAATGCCATCAACAGTCTCCTTCAGAGGAGACATTGTCGGATACTTCGCCTCATCCCAAACAAACCTATGGAAAACCCGAACCCCAATATTAAAATCCAACTATACTCAAATTCACAAGTCAAATTAATCAATCAGTCAATCAATCAAACATGACCTCACCTAGTAAGGTAAGAATCAATTGGAACTCCATCAACGGTCAAAGAACCGGCATCAACACCCGACGATTTCTCCAATTCATCGATCTGACGCCTAATCTTTTGCGTCGCTCCCTCAACAAACGCATTCGACTACATAATTCATCGATTCAAATCAAACAATAAAACTTCCACAATCATTCAATCATAATCCATGCCAATTATCAACAAAATCAACGCACATTACTCCAAAAAATCGAAACAGTCAATCAAACAATCAAATAATCACCTTCAACAGATCATCGGCGAGGGAGAGTAGAGAATCTAGAGTTCCGACACGGAGATTAGGTACATTGAACTGCGAAATTCAATCAATAACAATTCACAAACCCTAGATTCAAAATTCAATCATAACAAAGAAAAAAATCAACAAATTGAAAAATGCGATGAAGAATTAATTAGAATGAGTAATTACGCGATAAAGAGGAGTATCGAAGGATTGTTTGGAAATGGAGTCTTGTAATTGTCCCCACACCGTTGAAGCAGATGATTGAACAGGTAACGATGCCATCCAATATCGTGTCGCCATTGTTTCTCTCTCCTATTGTTTTGATCAAGCTCTAATTTCAGAGTGGAAAGCTAATTGATTAGTTAAGAGTTAAGACTTCGGCTATGTTATTTTGGACTAAATTGTTGAACCGAATCGAATCGAATCGAATAAAGTTGAACTCACATAATAAAACGATTGTAATAATAATAATATAGCTGAACGGGAGGACTTATTGTTGTGTGCTTAGCTTTTGATATTGCGGCTGCTAGGTCGCTACGTACGTGGTGTCAAAGTCCTTGGTGAGCCTGGGTGTGTCTCTTTATTTCAGTAGTGAGCTTGTGGTGAAGAGAGTGACGAGGACCATCGAGCTGATGGTTTCTGTTGCTAGGATTGATGATCCACAGTGCGAGCTATTGTTACTTCGGGCATGTACAGGTATTCTAAGCCTTATTTTTCTTTACGTACTTGTTCCCCTACTGTTTTTGAGTCAGATAAGCTTTCTTTTTACTCGGCGCTTCGTTCTGGCTTAGAATGTGTTGTCACTGCTTTTGGGCCTGGTTTTGGGGACTTGCAATGGCGGCTTGCCACTTTCCCTTTTTCTTTTGGTGGCCTTGATGTTTATGCTGCGGGTGATGTCCTGCACTATGCTTTTCTAGCTTCTCGCTTACAGTCCTCTGAGTTGCAGGCTAAGTTCCTCCGGCCTTCAGGTATCATGGTTCCTGGACCTACCTTTGATTCGGCGTTTAGAGTGTCTACTGAGACTACTGGTTTTGACTTCTTGCGTAATCCTAGTGAAATCGCTGCCCCCAGACTCATGAAAAAACTGGTAGACATAAATTTATTAAGAGATCGCCTCTTAGAAGACCTACTGAATTCCAAATTAGTAAATTAGAAACAAAAGTCGCATAACAAGATTTAGCATAGCTAACAAGAAACGCCGAGTCCACATCTTTTATGGCGGTTTTAATTAACTTAGAAACGAGACAATTGCCATAGATCGTTTTACGTGTATAACCGATAGACCGACACCATTAGGGATGTTAATGGGACGGGATGGGTGCGGAGGAAGGGTATCCCACACCCACATATGCGAACTAAAATGTGTACTCACATTCGGCTCACGACCCGTAAACGTGGAACTTTTCAAACCCACACCTGCCATACGGGGACCCACTGTCCCGCCCTATTGACATCCTAGAGACCATCCTCTTTTCACCAAAATATTAAGCGAAACTCTAAATTTGTCCCGCCTAAAACACTAAAATTTAGAATGAGGTTAAGGTTAGTAAAATTTAAAAGCTTACAATGTGCATTAGTTATTTGGATAGAACATTTGCCGCCAAATTTTTTTTAGAAAAAAAATTATTGATTTTCTATAATAAGAAAATATGGTTAATAAGTACTCCGTACTACATACTATGTTATTAGTATTCTTTGGATACTGGCCACAGCGTCAATCTGTCAGATCGGATAATTGGAGTAATATATAGGTGGTACAAATCATGCGAAGGAAATTCCCGAATGTTTATTTGAGGAAAAAAATATGATCATGGCAATCTAGCATAGTTTCGGAATACAGTTCTTGTTCTTTATTTCCTGCTCGCTGTTAACAGGCCAAGATGATGACCGTCCTGTCGAGTTTTATAGGCTGTGTGGTGTTATTTTGCTTCATTTGGTTTAGCAGTCTCTTATTTTGGCTTAGAATGTGCAGATAGATTTGTAGGTACAAAGAGTATTACTCCTAGCAATTCTGTATGTAATACTCTTTGTACCTACAAATCTATGAGTTTTTATACAGAATTGCTAGGAGTAATACATACAGAATTGCAGTATGTCGGTCACTGTTGCGCTAATGCAAAGCGCTGTCTTCTGTATATATGTGTTTTTATTTGTCTGTCGCATTGCTTCTGCTCACACTTGTGTCTGTCTAAGGTTAAGTGATAAATGGGTGTGCACTGCAATACTGCTCACAGCCTCACACTAGAGTCGCAGGTCTTGCAGCTAGTAATGTGTTGAAGCGACTTGTTCTAAATCGAAACTTGTGCATTTCTGTTACGACAATTTCAGCCTGTGTATATCTTCGTCTGAGCAGCGCGTCTGCTATGTTACGTTTTTGGCAGACTTTTAGCTCACTAAGCTCTTTGATGTATGGCAAATATCATCTTGGAACTTACTACCTTCCAAACAGAAGTACTACCTTTTAGGCGTTTTGCGACATTTTCAGGAGACATTGTGTGTTATTTGACATGCTCGGTTTTGAAAGTGTCCGAGCCTTAGAGTATTACATTCCACGGTGGTAGCGCTAGTAGAAAAACACTCATTTGCGGCTCTCTATTTGAGGCGTTTTAGTCAGGTCGCCTTTGCAAATCGAAAACTAGATTTCTTTTGAATTTCTTTTAACATGGGAACTATTTGAGGCTACGCCAAATAAAAACGCCTCAAATAGAATAATCTTTTAAAGCCGTAAATTAAGTTTTTCTACTAGTGAGCTATCGGTATCATGTCCACAAATAAACTTGCTCTCATAGACTCGAAAATGTGAATTTAGAGTAGCGACTTGTAGAACGCCTTCTGCGCGTATGTGGGTGTGTGACCGCTACTATGTTTGGTTGTCGTATGAAGTACTTTGCGATTTTGGCTCAATATATATAGTTGTATATACAGTGGTATTATATTTGCGTCACCGGAATTAATGGATTCCATAAGTTAACTTGCAGTAAAACATTTCCTCCGTCTCAATCATTTTGTTTACATTTTCTATTATTTGTGAGGAATTCCTAATCAAAGTAAATAGACGAATGTGACCGTCGGAGTAATTATCAACCATAATTAAGGTGAAATATAAAAGTTAACATCACTTCACCATAAAAATCAATAGAGATTAGAAAACAATTACTAAATATTCTACTAATACCAAAGACTAAAAAAATTTAGAATACATTATCATACAAGCAAATTGTGAACAATATTTACCAAATATCCTACGTTTTAGATCCTATACATACACCATAAGTTGGAAAAATACCATATTTTGATCTGCCTGATTAATTGTGAAGCGGGTTCGAGCCACTAGGAACTCTCCTGCGCGAAACAACGTACAATTTACGCTCGTCCTTCTCTAATTTCTTGGAAAAATACCTCAACGTAGCTTGAAAACTGGTCATATCTCCTTCGTTTCTTGTAGCCTGGACGGTTATTAGGCTATGGCGGCCGCCACTCGATTTATGCATAAGTAGTCCAAAAATAATTGTCAAAAGTAGTGTATATAACAATGGAGTTTTCTTAATATTCATGGTTTTAATGTGAAATGGAGGTTTATTGTGAAAGGAAAAATCTTGAGTTTAAGCTTTGTTTGGTTTGGTGAGGTATTAATAGGGTGTTAGGGTGTCAAATTCTTGCATTATTAGTACACGTCCTCTATTATTTAAGGACTTTAGAATTGTAACTTGTATAATTATTGTTGTAATGGAGGCGTCCCGTTACCAAACGTAAATTCCTAACAATTATAATTAATGGATGGTTTAATTTCTTGAAATCTAATTTTAAGTTTACTCATGATGTATGAAATGGTTGACTTTAGGTTGTTTAATGAGCTAATATATACTATGCTTAGCTAATTTATTTCTAACATGAGTATGACAACTTGTTTATTTCAAAACTAAGAACAGCAAAATCTCTCTAGCTAGCCGACTTATTTTGTACAATAAGTCTTGCTTAAGACGGATTATCTATTTTAAACTTTTAAATAGATTAAATATTAGAACATAGAGCTAATATGGACAAAAATATTGACATTTCTTAGGCAGACAACTTGGCATGTAAATTAATATGTATTTGATATGTTTTCAACTTAAGACGAATAGTGTGTCCGAAAAGAGAATTTGTGTATTTTTTATTTGGAGTAGTATTTCCACATTTATGTAGATGACAATTAACATCACAAAAATCTCATCGATCAATACGTTATACTCTCTATATCCCAGTGAATTGTTACGTTTACTTAATTTTGTGACGAGAAAATAAAGCAAATGCAAATTATTGACTATAACGAAAGGAATTTCACTTTGCGTCGAGAATGGACAACGATAGATACAAAAATCTCCTAATATATAATTAAATATACAAAATAGAGAGATTTTAATTACAAGTTATTATGCTTAACTTCATCATACTTACTAGAAGATAAAATTAGAGTCTTTGAGTCCATTTATGTGACAAGTCTAAAATCCGTGTGGAATTGTAGATGATTAGAAATAATGTCATCCTTTGAATTTTCCTCATTTGAATAGCATAGTTAATAAGCTGTCATTAGATTATTGTTTTTTTAATTAATTTAATTTAACAAGAACTTGAATTTGCTTGTCATCTTTGAAAGATTGATGTAGTACGTGAAATTGACGTACTATTAATTTTATTTTGATAAAATTCAATCAATGCGATTTCGTGCCCATGCATCAAGCTTAATAATGCTGACTTTCACCTTTTGGAAAACCTTTTCACATTTTCACTTTTTAAGAAAGTAATCTATCAATCTATGTATACATGGTGGGTAGTGGCGGAGCCAGGATATTAATTTAGGGGCGCGAAAAATTTTAGGAGGGCGAACACCTTATAACATAATATACACTCGAAAAAAAATTCTAAACGTTTAACTAAAAAATTTGAAATTCTCATCCGACAGGGGGGACGAACTCCTCTGCTAGGCCCCCCTAGCTCCACCAGATGGTGTAGGACCGTAGGTCTCCATTAAAAATCTTTATCTTATATCTCAATATTTCCATTTAAAAGAGCTAAAAATTTAGTTTGAATTCTCGTTTACTTAACTTTTTGTTTAAAAAATTTAAAATAAAATGTACTTCGTATATAGTTTGAATGACTTTCATCTTACTTAAGATGGTCAAAGGACATACTCCGTAGGTCTTGCTTCATACCGTCTGAAATAAGACGG
>JAIUZE010009101.1:0-10787 GCA_022085475.1 Heliosperma pusillum | reverse complement strand
GGACCCTCCCTAGGACCAAGTTTGAGCATTGGTTGGATGTGTCTAGGTGTAGAAGCTCACCATGGACCCTGCCCAAGGTGACTGAGGCTGAATTGTACTTGGGCTGTTTTCTTGTTGTTTGTTGGGGTTGGGGTTGTTTTTGTGGGTTGTTCTCTGGCTATGGGTCAGGTTGTTTTTGTTGGGAGTGTTGGGATTGTAGAGTAGGTTATCATAGCTAGTCATGTAGGATCTTAGGCTGCTGGTTGAGTTGCTTTGTGGACTCCTTGACCTTGCTAGACTCTGTCCTCTTGAGCTTGCTAGTGTGACTTGTATTTGATCTTGAACTCCTGTTGCAACCTCCTCTTCTTGAAAAGGATTTGTCTTCAAATCTTCCTCATCTTCTGACTCTCCATGATAAGGGCTTAAGTCCCCTACATTGAATGTTCCATGTACTCCATATTGACCTGGTAAATCCACCTTATAAGCATTGGGTCCTATCTTCTCAAGGATTTCAAAGGGGCCATCAGCTCGGGGCATTAGTTTGTTCTTCCTTTTGTCTGGGAATCTTTCCTTCCTCAGATGCAACCATACCATGTCTCCTGCCTTGAATTCTTTGGCCTTCTTTGGACCCTTGGCCCTGGACTTGTACATCTCATTGGTCTTCTCTATTTGTTGCTTGACCTGGTTGTGGATTTTCATCATCTGCTGTACTCTTTCTTTGGCATCATAGCTGAATTCTTTCTTGAGTATTGGAGCTAAGTCTGTAGGCATGAGAGGGTTAGTACCATAGACAGTTTCAAAAGGACTTTTACCTGTACTGCTTGATGGAGCTCTGTTGAATGCAAATTCAGCTTGTGCTAGTTTCAGATCCCAATCCTTGAGAGACTTGGCAATTATGCACCTCAATATCCTGCCCAATGTCTTGTTGGTGACTTCTGTTTGTCCATCAGTCTGAGGGTGGTGGGAAGTACTAAAAAGGAGTTTTGTTTTCAACAGCTTCCAGAGTGTCTTCCAGAAGTGACTCATAAACTTGGTGTCCCTATCTGATACAATGCTTCTTGGAACCCCATGTAGCCTTACTATCTCCTTGAAATATAGTTCAGCTACTCCCATTGCATCTTCTGTCTTTTTGCAAGCAACAAAATGGGCCATTTTACTGAACCTGTCAACAACCACCATCACTGCATCCTTTCCTCTTTGTGTCCTAGGTAATGCTACTATGAAATCCATACTTATGTCTTCCCAGGGTTTGTTTGGCACATGTAGGGGTGTGTAGGGGCCTGCTTGGAAGTGAGCCTTTGCTAACTGACATGGTTTGCATCTTTTAATGGTGTCCTGCACATCCCCTAGCATCTTGGGCCAATAGAACTGCTCTTGTAAAATCTCATAGGTTTTCTGTACCCCAAAGTGGCCAGCAAGTCCATTACAATGAACTTCCTTGACTAGCAGCCCCCTGTAGGGTCCTTTGGGAATGCACAGCTTGTTCCCTTGGAAGAGGAAGCCATCATGTGTTAAGTATCTGCGCCCCTTCTTGAGCTGTCCCTCTGAGTACACCTCCCATTCCCCCTTGAAGTCTGGATCCTCTAGGTAGAGTTCCTTCATGAACTCAAAGCCTAGGACCCTCTGCTCCATGTATGTTAGCATCATAGCCCTCCTAGATAGGGCATCAGCTACTACATTGTTTTTCCCTTCAATGTATTTGCTTGAGAAGGAGAAGGATTGGAGAAATTCCACCCACTTTGCATGCCTTGGGTTGAGCTTGTGCTGGCCATTAATAAACTTTAAGGCCTCATGATCTGAATGTAGTACAAAGGGCTTGGGTTTCAGATAGTGCCCCCAGTGGTTCAGGGCCCTTACTATTGCATAGAATTCCTTATCATAAGTAGAGTAGTTCAGCCTGGCTCCATTTAATTTCTCACTGAAGTAGGCTATAGGCTTCCTCTCTTGCACCAGCACAGCTCCAATGCCTAGCCCACTAGCATCACACTCTACTTCAAATAGTTTATTGAAGTCTGGTAGACCTAGCACAGGAGATCTACACAGTAGTTCCTTGATCAAGTTGAATGATTTTTCAGCCTTGTCACTCCAGTTGAACTCCCCCTTCTTCATACATTCAGTGATGGGAGCCATGATGGAACTGAAACCCTGGATGAATCTCCTATAAAAGGATGCTAGCCCATGAAAGCTCCTTACCTCAGTCACAGTTCTAGGTACAGGCCAGTCTTTCATAGCATTGACCTTTTCAGGATCAACAGCCACCCCATCTTTTGAGATTATGAACCCCAAGAAGTGAACTTCAGGTTGCATGAAAGTGCACTTCTCTAGCTTGCCAAATAGTTTGTTTTCCCTCAGAATTTCACATAGAATCTTCAGATGTTGCAAGTGTTCTTTCTTGTTTGAGCTATAGACCAAAATATCATCAAAGTAGACCACAATGAACTTCCCCAAATAGGGTCTTAGTACTTCTGTCATCAGCCTCATGAATGTGCTGGGGGCATTTGAGAGCCCAAAAGGCATCACCAGCCATTCATACAACCCATGCTTGGTTTTGAAAATAGTTTTCCACTCATCCCCAGCTCTAATCCTCACTTGATGATAGCCTTGCCTAAGGTCAATTTTGGTGAACACCTGAGCCCCACTTAACTCATCAAGAATGTCATTAAGCCTAGGTATAGGGAACCTATACTTAATGGTGATGTTGTTAATGGCTCTGCTGTCTATACACATCCTCCAGGTTCCATCTTTCTTTGGTACTAGCAGAGCAGGCACAGCACAAGGACTAAGGGACTCTCTAACATAACCCTTGTTAAGCAGCTCTCCCACCTGAGATTGTAGCTCCTGTGTTGCCTTGGGGTCACTTCTATAAGCAGGTTTGTTGGGTAAGACAGCCCCAGGTACCAAGTCAATGTGATGCTCAATTCCCCTTAGTGGAGGTAACCCACTAGGAAGCTCATCTGGGAACACATCCTTATAGGCCTTCAGTAGATCTTGTACCTCCTCAGGAACATGACTAGGAATCATCCCAACTTCTTTGGTAAGGAGTACATACACTGGCCTCATGTCACTCAACTCTTGCACTATCTCTGACTCACTCAAAAACAAGGCCTCTTTGGCAGTTTCTGTAATGAGAGGTGAATTTCCCTTTAAGGTAGGGGGTAAAGGAGCCAATATGATCTTCTTCTTCCCAAACTTGAATGAGTAAGTGTTCTCCCTACCCTGGTGGACAGCATCTCTATCAAACTCCCAAGGCCTGCCCAGTAGGAGGTGGCAAGCATCCATGGGAAGCACATCACACAAAGCCTCATCAACATATCCCTTCCCAATGGAGAAGGGTACCACACACTGCTGATCAACTCTTACTTCAGCTCCCTTGTTTAGCCACCTAAGTTTGTAAGGGTGAGGGTGGTCCTTGGTTGGTAGGGTCAGTTTGTCTATCAGGGTTTTTGAAGCAACATTGGTACAACTCCCTCCATCTATGATCAGATTACAGACTCTCCCCTTGATGGTACACCTAGTCCTGAAGATTTGGTGCCTCTGGTCTTCCTCTAATGGTTGAGGTTGTGTATGCATCACTCTCCATGTTACTAGGCTTAACCCAGCATCAGGTTCCACCAGCTCCTCATTAACCTCCACCTCAGCTTCCTCCATCTCATCATCACACACCAAGATTTCATCCTCTCCCCAATGTACCACATCCAGGGTGCTAAGAGCTCTTTTGGTGGGACATTCCCTAGCAAAGTGACCATACCCTTGGCATTGGAAACATTTCTTTAGGGGGATGGTTTTCTTTTGGCTAGACTCAACTCCTTTTCCTTTGTCAACAGTAACAGGTGTTTTAGCAGGGATGACAGGTTCTCCTATCCTAGCCCCCACATAAGGTTTATAGGGTGTTCTTGATGGTGTTCTAGATGCACTGGTCTTTCCCTTTCCCAGTTTCTCCACCCTGAGGGCCAGGTTAACAGCTTCCTCAAAGGAATAGATGTTGTGCAATTTAACTTTGCTAGCCACCCTCTCATCAAGCCCTTCTAAGAACCTAGCAATCTTCTGCTCAGGCTTCTCCATAACCTCACATTGGAGAGTAAGTTGTTCAAAATCTCTTAAGTAGGATTCAACAGGTTTCTGGTCTTGTTTAAGGTGTGTCAGTTTAATGAACATGTCTTGGGTGTAATCCCTAGACACAAACTTATCTTTGAGTTTCTTTTTCAGCTTAGACCAAGACTTAACAGGTTCCTTACCCTCCCTACTCCTTTGATTTTTCATGTTTTCATACCATAGTGAGGCATATCCCTTAAGTTTCATAATAGCAATCTTAAAAGCTTTCCTATCAGAGTATCCCTTAAATTCAAAGATCCTTTCTACTGACCTTAGCCAATCTAGGAAGTCATCAGGGTTCATGCTACCTAAGAAGTCAGGAATTTCTACCTTTAGGTCTTTGTCATGGTGCCCTGGTTGATCCTGCTCTGAGCCATCTGATTCTGAAGCATCTTCTTGTTCCAGGTGGGGTCTTCTTCTACCTCCAATAGGTGGCATTGGTGCTCCCCTTCCTCGACCCCTGCCTCCCCTCATGTCATTGTTAAGATGACCATCAAGGAGTTCATTAACAGATCTTGTGACTTCCATTACAGTTCTGGTAAGGCCTTGGACTGTAGCCTCCAGCCCTGCAACTCTCTCTTCACTCATGGTTGTTTTTTGTGTTTTTAATGTAGTTGGGGAAAAATGGACTCACAAACCAAAAGCTCTGATAACCAATTTGCACTGAAATTATAGGGAAAATAGACAAAACACAAGGAAACAAAGCTTTGAACTGAATACACTGGCTAGGCTTGATTTCTGGACTGAATGCAGAGGTTAGGACAGATAGGACCTTAACCAAAGCACACAGCCAATGGTTGAGGGTTGAGACTTGGCCCCAGCACACAGCAAAGAACCTAGACTCTCTTCCCAGCACACAGCAAAGGAAGGATACTCCAGCACACAGCCAAGAGTTCAAACAGAAACAATGTTTCAGTTCTTAAAGTTTTACTCAAATCTGATTTGCATTTCATTAGGTAAAGGCCTTATATAGGCAACAAGGATACAACTCAGACGTTTAGGAGATATCTAGGGCCACAAAGGCTTACAACATGAAACAAAATAACAGCTACAAACTTGCAGGAAACTGACATAAAGTAGAAAAACAGAAAAGTAGTTTCTAAAGGGACAATCTTCCTTAATTGTTTGATCAGGTTTGTCTTGGATGGAGAGTGGACTTTCAAGCTTGGGTTTGTGAGCCAAACTGAAGTAGGATGGATCCCAAAGATGTGTTGAAGGTTCCTCACGCAATGCTTGTTCAAAAGGGGAAGGTTGACAGTGACATATGAACTACTGCACAAAAGGGTTGAAATCTGACTGTTGAACTTGGTCCCTAGACTAACTTTTTATGTGGACGTTTTCTCAAGGAGAAATCCTGGACAAAAATGTAGAGGACCCTCCCTAGGACCAAGTTTGAGCATTGGTTGGATGTGTCTAGGTGTAGAAGCTCACCATGGACCCTGCCCAAGGTGACTGAGGCTGAATTGTACTTGGGCTGTTTTCTTGTTGTCTGTTGGGGTTGGGGTTGTTTTTGTGGGTTGTTCTCTGGCTATGGGTCAGGTTATTTTTGTTGGGAGTGTTGGGATTGTAGAGTAGGTTATCATAGCTAGTCATGTAGGTTTTTAGGCTGCTGGTTGAGTTGCTTTGTGGACTCCTTGACCTTGCTAGACTCTGTCCTCTTGAGCTTGCTAGTGTGACTTGTATTTGATCTTGAACTCCTGTTGCACCTAAAGTGTCCTTTCTTGGACATATAATTTCTAAAGAAGGTGTGATGGTAGACCCTTCTAAGATTGAAGCTGTGGTGGATTGGAAGAGTCCAACCGATGTTAGAGAAGTCCGAAGTTTTCTTGGTTTAGCTGGTTACTACCGTAGATTTGTCAAAGATTTGTCAAAGCTTGCTAGACCGATGACTCAATTATTAAAGAAAGAAACCAAGTTTGTATGGAATGAAGCTTGTGAAGCCGCTTTTCAAGAGTTAAAGAAAATGTTAACTACCGCCCCGGTGTTGACTTTACCTGAAGACGGTGTAGACTCTGATGTCTATTGTGATGCTTCCAAGATGGGATTGGGTTGTTTACTTATGCAAAGTAGGAAAGTGGTTGCTTATGCCTCGAGACAGTTGAGAGTTCATGAAGTGAACTACCCTACTCATGATTTGGAATTAGCCGCCGTGGTTCATGCCTTAAAAGTGTGGAGACACTATCTTATTGGTGTTCATTGTCGTATATTTACCGATCACAAGAGTTTGAAGTAAATATTGTGGGAAATATATCCGTATACTTCCCTTTAAATCATTCAGGATTATAATGAAATTATGATTATATGATTAATAGTCATAAACGAAAAAGCATAATAAGCGAGAGATTAGAAATGCTTTAATGGCCTTAGAACAAATATCAAAATTTGATATCTCCTAATCGTTGCACCCAAGATTGATCAAGATATGCCTTAGGATTTGCTAGAAAAAGATAGAAAAGAATACAATTTCTTTTCTTTTTGTGAGATGTAAAATGATGGAGGCACTAGATAGAATGAATTAGGGTTAGAAGAAAATTCTAAATCTTTCCTCTTCTTATTCCTTTCTCACGGCACCAATCAGCTATTATGGGGAGATATTTTTCTCCTCAAAATAACTACCCATTGACCGAAAAATAGAGTGTATCTGGACACTTTTGTTTAAGTTATAATAGCTTCCAATATAATGTGATATATTATAATCGGCATATGTCATGGACCGACATCACTATAATACATCATTAGTTATAAATATCCGTATATTTATAATTTGACAATTAATTATAACGGTTTATGTTTAATTAGCTTACATTATATATAACAATTAAATATAACATTTTATATTCAATTTACGAATTACAGTTAATTCGTCTCAGCTAACTTTATTTAATCGTTATTAAATAATCTGTCATCATCACATTGACTAACCTTTTAGTCAAAAACATCGACTAACCTTTTAGTCATTTAATAAGGCATCAATATGATTATTTTCTCAAATAATCACATCTCTCAAACACATCTTTTAGGTGTGACTTTTAGGGATCAGTTGATCACCGCCATCTGTATGACAATAACGTCAAACTTATCTAGCAAGCCAACCGTTATCGATAAACGTTAATCAACTGATTATAATACAAAGTATACCCTGTGAACCTATAGAGATTGTTATGTTATTGCACTAACTGTGGAGGACACTAGCTCCAACAATCTCCCACTTGTCCGTACAAGTGTATGTGCGATAACCGATTCTCATATCCATAATAAATTTCTCCCACTCAATGTAAACCAATTTGCAAAGTCCGTATTCACAAAGGTCGTAGTTTACAAGTGATCAGTATCAAGAGTGGTTTCCTCGACTAGAGAGTAACTTAACTGATAAACGAATCTTTATTCGAGCATGGCCATGCATTTCAGTTACAACTCCTCGAGTGGCCCTGAGAAATAACATAACCTGATAAAGGTTGGATATTTTCTTCAACTCAAATCTTGCAGATACAAGCGCAGTATGAAATGACCCAGTAAAAATCTACTCAGCCTCCTGTTACGGTCGACCATGAGAAAGAAACCAAAGTCACCCAAAAACTGCCTTAATCTCAAGAGACAGTCGATAGTCAAAAGAATCGACTCTAGGAACACTATGGACGTCCTATCCACGACCTGGCTTTGATACCACTTGTGGGAAAAAACAATACGATGATTTCATAGATAGTTTTATGAAAAAGATACAGGTGTCTAATCCATATAAAACAACTAATACAACTCAGGAACATGTTTGATTCCCATGGAAATAACGCGCCCTTCATGCTTATCATATCTCAATGGTTTAGTGAGAGGATCTGCGACGTTATCATCCGTAGCAATATTGTCTATCACTATCTCCCTTTGCTCCACGTAATCTTGGATCATGTGAGCCTTCCGTTGTACATGCCTAGACTTGTTGCTGGACTTAGGCTCCTTAGCCTGGAAGATGGCACCACTATTATCACAATAGATGGTGATCGGGTCATCCGAAATAGGAACTACAGTTAGTCCTTGTAAGAATTGACGCATCCATATAGCTTCCTTCGCAGCCTCTGAAGCAGCATAGTACTCGGATTCAGTCGTAGAATCTGCTATAACAGTTTGTTTGGAGCTTTTCCAGCTGACCGCAGCGCCATTAAGAGTAAAAAACGAATCCAGACTGAGATTTCGAGTCATCTCGATCCGTTTGGAAGCTAGCATCTGCGTAACCGATGAGCCTTAGCGCTAGTGGCACAGTGGCACATCCATAAGTCCAATACCCAATCCTTAGTCCTCCTAGGGGTACTGTTAGGATGATTCTCTAACAGCCCCATACCAAGTTGTGTTGTCTGCACCTGGGATTGCCTTGGTACCGATCGGCATATCAATGCTTATGCCAGTCGGGACGTGTGCATATAATGGCATACTATGATCGATCCTGTAGCTGATTGACCATAAGGAACCCGACTCATGCCGCTCGACCTCTTCCGATGTCGTTGGCTGCCTGAGCTCGTCACCCTCAACTGCATCCCAGAAAATCATTGGAAGGTTCCCCTTCTTGGAGTTGGTCATGCTGAACCTCTCAAGAATCTTATCTATATAAGACTCCTGACTGAGGGATAACATCCGTTGTGATCCCCAGAAATTCTTTGTGCCTTGCCCAGATCTTTCATCTGGAAATGGTTCTTTAACCAAACTTTTACCGAAGTTAAGAGAGGTATGTCATTCCCAATCAAGAGTATGTCATCGACGTACAATATTAGGAAGACAATCTTGCTCCCACTTGACTTGATATATAAGCATGGTTCCTCGACCGATCGAGTAAATCCATTCTCTTTTATCACCTGGTCGAAACGATAATTCCAACTCCGAGAAGCCTGCTTAAGTCCATAGGAGCTTGCATACCTTCTTAGGATTTTTAGGATCAATGAAACCTTCGGGTTGTACCATGTACAACTCCTCCTCCAAATAACCGTTTAAGAAGGCGGTTTTCACATTCATCTACCAAATTTCATAGTCATGAAAAGCGGCAATCGCTAAGATTATCCGAATGGAACGCAGCATAACTACGGGTGCAAAAATTTCATCATAGTGCAATCCGTGCACTTGAGTGAAACCTTTGCCACTAGTCGTGCACTTGTAGGTATCTGGTTGTCCTTCTACAGAATGCTTATTGGTAAAGCCATTCATGTCGCCTTGAAGAGGCCGAACTTATCGGTAAGTCAACCAGATCCCATACGTCATTCTCATAATAGAGTCCACTCTCGGATGGCATGGAACAAGCCCATGCGTAGAGTCAGAACAGGTCATGGCACCTTTATAGGTAGCGGGTTCGTTACTCTCTAGGAGTAAAACGTCATCTCTCTCATTCTCCTCGACCATACCAATGTATGTGTCTGGAGGAATAGAGTGTCTACCCGACCTCCTAGGTTCCAAGGGAATATTAACCGCAGCCGATGATGAAGGAACATTTTCCTCCATTCGTTGCTCGGTTGTTGGTTCTGGAATCTCCGACAGATCGAAGGTTCCATTACTTGTCCTATTCTCGAGAAACTCTTTCTCTAAGAACGTCGCACTAGACGCAACAAAAACTCAATGTTCGGTAGGCGAGTAAAAGTAATGACCAAACATCCCTTTTGGATAACCAATAAAGTATGTCTTGACCGATCGTGGGCCGAGCTTATCGTCAGGTCTCCACTTGACATAAGCCTCGCAGCCCCAAACCCGAATAAAGGACAAGTTAGGGACCGTTCCCTTCCATAATTCATATGGAGTCTTGTCTACAGCTTTAGACAGACTTCAGTTAAGTGTTAGAGCAGCTAACAAAAGAGCATAACCCCACAATGAATCAGGTACAACCGTGTGACTCATCATGGATCGAACCATATCAAGTAATGTTCGATTTCTCCGTTCGGACCCACCATTCAATTGTGGTGTTCCAGGTGGAGTTAACTGTAGTACTACACCACAGTCTTTGAGGTGTTGATCAAACTCATTCGAAAGATATTCGCCACCACGACTGCACGTTACGTGAGTGCTTAATTCTTTCTACCAGTTGGTTTCAACATCATTCTCGAATTCATTGAACTTGTCAAAGGGAATCACTTTAGGCTTCATTAAGTAGACATAACCATATCTACTCAAATCGTCCGTGAAAGTGATAAAATACCTATAGCCATCTCTAGCGTTGATTGACATAGGTCCACACACATCCGTATGTATGAGTCCTAATAGGTCAGCAGCGCGCATTCCAACACCTTTGAAGGAAATTCGAGTCATTTTGCCTATGAGACATGATTCACACGTGCCAAAAGATTCATAGTCAAATGGGGAGATAGTCCCATTATCAATGAGCTTCTTCACACGTTTTTCATTTATGTGTCCCATACGACAATGCCATAAATAGGTTTGATCTTTGTCACCAACCTTTGCTTTCTTACTACTCACATGCAATATATCTGTGGTTTGATCTAAAACATAAATCCCATTCATGGAAACTGCTTTACAATAAATCATTTCGTTTAAAGAGAAAATACAGCTATTATCCTTTATTACAAACGAAAAGCCGTCCTTATCAAGTACGGAAACTGAAATAATGTTTTTAGATAAACTAGGTACATAGTAACAGTTATTCAGAAATAACTCAAATCCCCTCGGGAGTTGGATTACATATGTTCCCACTGAAACGGCAGCTACTCTTGCTCCATTCCCCACTCGCAGGT
>JAIUZE010009100.1:0-22357 GCA_022085475.1 Heliosperma pusillum | reverse complement strand
GTTACTCCCCACTGACTGTGGCTTCCGTGTTTATATTTAATGCGGTCGAACAGGTGGTGTTGCATAATTGGGGTACATGGACGAGCTAGCGAGCGAAGTATTTACCTTGGACCTATATTTGGTTCATAGTTTGTATATTATTGTACACACTTTTATTTCCGTATTTATACGGGAGATATGTCTCCCGTCTTGTATATTTCTTTTGTAGAATATTATTTCCGTTTTGTAATGACCTTTTTATTTTATGACACCTTCGTTATGTCTTATCATATATCTTTTATGTCTTTAAATAAGTTTCTTCTCTTCCGCACATTTGAGGGGTCACAGGATACTCCTTCTAGGTAACACATATTCCACCATAAGGCGAAATATTGCTCCTAGCAATTTGGCTAGCCACCCAAGCATAGCCTCCTTGGCAATTGTCTTCTTTATGAGGAGGGACCTAGTTGGCACTAACAATGATCTCTTCTACACGAGGTCCAACCATCTTCATAAGAAACAAAACAAATTAAGTTACTCCTAACAATTAGCATAAACAAATAGACTACAACATAAATCCTAATCTACCCATCCTACCCTTCTATCTCACAAGTTTATTATTTATTAAGGTCAAGTTATTTATGCAAGGGTACACAAACGTGCGTCGGGAGCAAAATAGCTCTGATACCAACTGTGACACCCTCAAATTCGCGGAAGGAAAAAAATAATTTAAATACATAATGAAGGTGTCTGAAATAAAAATGGTCATTACAATACGGGAATAATATTCTACAAAAGAAATCTACAAGACAGGAGACATATCTCCCGTATAAAAACGGAAATAAAAGAGTGTACAATAATATACAAACTATGAACCGAATATAGGTCCAAGGTAAATACTTCGCTCGCTAGCTCGTCCATGTACCCCAAATATGCAACACCACCTGTTCAACCGCATTAAATATAAACACGGAAGCCACAGTCAGTGGGGAGTAACTCCGAGTCCTCCCAGCCACGAAATGTCGAGTTTAATGAAACATGAATAACATAAAAGCAATGTATATGGAAAATACAAAACTTAAACATATATGATATGCTTTTCATGTTATGAAACAGATAACTAACAAATAACATAGCATGTGAAAGCTATCATGTGAAACCGATAATAAACTATAACTCGAGGTAGGGAAGCTGGTATGCTAGCTCAGAGGTTCCTCTCAGAAACATGGCCGTGATACACTCAAACCCTAATCAACACGTAATCATGTGAATCAGTTAACAATAGGTAATCCAAACTCTATCAATCTTAGCCGGCTTGCATCTCACCTTCTAAAACTCATAGAATCATACAAACATGAAAGACAAATACTTCTACAAACAGGCATAAGTTCTTAGCACAGTCAATAGTCGACTTCTGTAACTCGAGGCTATACCACAAGGTAGGAAAAACATCCTAGTCCTAGACTGATCAGACCTAGCGACAACAGCTATTCCGTTCCCCGTCCCATGACATACCCGTCTATGAGAAACTCTACTAGGCGACCCCCTAAGCAGAGATGGCTAGTACTTAAGCTGACTCCAGTCCCAAAACGGATCAGGCAGCCATGCCCCGACTTGGATATAAACCCACCAAGCCGAGACACAAACGCTATCAAGCGACAAACTCAGTATGCTCGTTAAAGATAGTACGGCCTATCAATGTCGTGGTCCAAGCTACTCATTTAGAATTAGCATGGTCAAGACGCCATATACTCATAATTCTCTATGGGTACTTAGCAAACACGACACCACCATATAATAAAACAGTTCACGGGAAAACATCCTATCATGTGATAATTGCATATCAATAATAAACAAATTCTCGCCTCATATCTACTAAGGCTAATTCATTAATTAAATACAACCATACTTGAAGACAAATCCCCGACCCGAGTCCCGCGACGGGTCATCAGACAAATCGGGGCTGACTAGATCTTAGTTTGACCAAACCCGTTGGATCAAACCGGCTAGAAGCAGAGTCTTTATCACATAGACATAAAATCAACATAGTCATTACATGTTATTTTATTACTACTTCTAACATGTGAATTATCATATTATACCCAAAACCCGCTTGACTTAAATGATTTCAACGTAAACTAATCTCGTATTATAATTTCTAACATGTGAGAAATAGTAATTTTATGAAAACCTTCTTAATTAAATATTTTACTTATTAATATTTCCCACTTGCTAAATATTACAAAACACGATAAAAATAACGATAACTCAAAAACCGTCACCAGTCCCAAAGTGGGACCCACGGGCTGAGTTGGGCCGGACCCACATGGGCCTGATTTGGGCCTCACGGCCTGATTTGGCTAAAATGGCTGTTTTGGCCTTTTCTTTTAACGGTTTTACTAAAAACCGGTTCTAATTAATTCCCGCATGCTTTAACATAATTAAAACCCGTCAAACAACAATTAAACAATCTAACATCGACACAACCCAAAGACCAAAACCCGGACCCACCATGGACCAACCCAGACCGGGTCTGAACCGGCCTGGACCGGTCTGGTTGGTCCGGTTCAGCCCCTTCCCCACGGTTCACCAACAAACCAACACCAATTAATTTCTAACATGTTTTAATCATCAAACAACCATTTTAACAACCATCATACAAAAATCATGACTAACAGAATTCATCCAAATTCCTCAAGAACACTAACCATATTAAAATTTCCTAAACAACATAAAAATCACAACTTATTAAAAATCATCAAAATTCATCAAAAACATTAAACATCTTATAAATTCATATAAAATCATAAAAATCATAACTTATGGAAAATCATCAAAATTCATCAAAAACATTAAACATATTATAAATTCATATAAAATCATAAAAATCATAACTTATGGAAAATCATCAAAATTTACTAAGAACACTAAACTTGTTATAATTTCATCCAAAATCATAAAAATCATAACTTATTAAAAATCACCAAAATTTATCAAGAACACTAAACTTGTTAAAATTTCTTAAACAACATAAGAATCATATCTTTATGGAAAATCATAAAAATTCATAAAACACAATAATAACCATTACTTATCATATTACTAACAAAAATCCATAAATCATAAAAAGATGAACCAAAAATAAAGATGAACCAAAATCAAAAGAAACAAAACTTCAAGCTAAGTTACTAACTAAAATCATACATAACCATAACATGAACAAAACTAAAACCTATGTGACATTAATTCGTCGAGTAAAACGGAATTGTTACCTTAGCTAGCCAAAATAATTAGCACCAAAATAATAATAAGAAATATATAATAAGAAACCCTCCTACTAATCTTCACCCAAAATATACGAGTATCCAAACTCGTCTTCAAAATCTTCCCCTATAAGAAATAACAAGAAAACATTATTAAAACTTAAATATAAATTTCCATAATTAAAGTGTTTGAAAATGATCTTGTCGGAATTGAAAATAAACCGTACTTGAAGATGGAGAGCGAAGAGGAGATTCTAGAAATATAAGTTAGATGATTTAATTGAAGAAACGAGATTTTTGAAGGTTTTTGCTCAAGAACGATGAAGAACAATTGATGAACGACGAAGAACACGAAGAACGATTAAAGAAAGTGATGTTTTGATCTTTATTTGATTTATTGTAAAATGAAAAGTTGTTAGTGAGTGGAGTGTTGTGTTGAGCCTTGTAAATATAGGCAAAGGTGGATGTCGGGTTTTGAAATTGTTGTTACGTAATTGACTCGCGTTTACTAATTATTTTACGGTAAACGATTAAATATAATTAACGATAAAGTTAATTACACTAAATATCAAGATATTATGTTGCAGCGTAATAGGGGGGGTCTATGCATTTTTGTGGAGGACCCTATGAACGGCCCAAAGTCCGAATGACGACCAAGGGGCTGCCCCAAAGTGGCAGCAACAAAAGGGGGACTTATGGGGGTTTATTTGTGTCCTAAGCCTATGAAAAACATGAAAGATATGGTTGTGAACCAAGGGCCACAAGACCGGCTCATGGCTCGACCCACAACCTACTCGAGCCAATGAGTTGAACCACACAAGTCCACCTCCCTAACACAAGCTCGATATGATCAAGACCCAAACTACAGACAAGCACAAGTTTGGACCTCAACCTGGACAGCAAGTTTAGCTTAGCTCACAGCCTAGCACAGAACCAAACTAACCTCACTAACAGACGTAGGTCGATCACCCACAGCCTAGCACAGGGCGCCCACCAGGCCTGGCCGATTAGGAGAGCTTAACCACAGCCTAGCACAGGTTAACCTCCCTTAATCGAACAACCAAGAAAGGCATGGCCACTATTGGTTGTGACGAGGTGCTCCTTGAGCTAACCCTCAAGTTTGTGTTTGACACAACTCTTTTTAATTCATTATCAAAAACTTATGAATATTACATTGGGTGATGAGTTCCTTATATAGGGGCTCACATTACATCCTATCCATTCATCTAAAAGCTAAATCTAATGGCTACAATTAAAAGGAACAAGAGGACAAAATAACAAGCTGAAAAATTAACATCCCAAACTAGTCATGTGACATGAAAAGGACGTATTTGGCAGCTTGCATAGCTGGTCCATTGCTTCTTTAAAGTGGCAGCAGCTTTGTAGTTGTTTGGAGGGACCAAAATGAGGACCACATGATTCCATTCGTCCTTTTACTCTTCCCATGGGATGCATTTTCACAAGGGTAATAATATGCCAGCTCCTCATAGCAAAACAACATGTTCCAGCAACGTTCCTCCAGGAGTTCTTGCAGGTTTCTGGAGCAGACTTTTGTTCCAGCAGAATTCCTATAGAGTTCTTGCAGGATAAAGTTCAAGCAGGATTCCAGTAGACCACCTGCAGGCATGCGTTCATGTTGGCCTCCAGTAGGGTTCCTTGAACTCAGGCCCTCTAGAAGACATTAGGAGAGGCTGTTCCTCCAGGATCCAGACCCTTTCGCACTAATTAATTAGCCTCCCATTTTCAGCCATGCTACTTGTTTCTTCAAAAAGATGAGCCTCTTCCAAAAGGATACCCCCCCCCCCCCCCCCTTTTCACTACAAACTCCCTTTGTTAAAGAAAATTTGTCCTCAAATTTTGTGTGAAAAGAAATAAGGTAGTACACAACAACGCAACAGTAACTTAGACTGTGACTCACAACAACACAATTTCAGAAAACTAGAAACATGTATGATGAAGAAGGCACAACAAGAGGACTCCTAACCACAGCCTAGCACAGGTTTAGGATCCTTTCGTTGCCTAGCCTTACCCAAGACACTACAGCCTAGCACAAGTGTCCTTAACAGGTTATCAAACTAGAACCTACAAACCACAGCCTGGCACAGGTTTGAAGGACGACTCCTTTGCACATCCATGACCCCAAATCTTCCAAGATCGTCTTGGTTTGAGAAAACACAAGAGCCTAAGCTCTGATACCACTTTGCAGCGTAATTAGGGGGGGTCTATGCGTTTTTGTGAAGGACCCCTGAAATGACCCATAGTCCGAAAGACAACCAAGGGGCTGCCCCAAAAGTGGCAGCAACAAAAGGGGGACTTATGGGGGTTTATTTGTGTCCTAAGCCTATGAAAAACATGAAAGATATGGTTCAGAACCAAGGGCCACAAGATCGGCTCATGGCTCGACCCACAACCTGCTCGAACTAAGGAGTTAAACCACACAAGTTTACCTCCCTAACTCAAGCTCGATATGATTAAGACCCAAACTACATACAAGCACAAGTTTGGACCTCAACCTGGACAGCAAGTTTAGCTTAGATCACAACCTAGCACAGAACCAAACTAACCTCACTAACAGACGTAGGTCGATTACCCACAGCCTAGCACAGGGCAACCACCAGGCCCGGCCGATTAAGAGAGCTTAACCACAGCCTAGCACAGGTTAACCTCCCTTAATCGTACAACCAAGAAAGGCATGGCCACTATTGGTTGTGACGAGGTGCTCCTTGAGCTAACCCTCAAGTTTGTGTTTGACACAACTCTCTTAATTCATTATCAAAAACTGAATATTACAAGGGGTGGTGAGTTCCTTATATAGGGGCTCACATTACATCCTATCCATCCATCTAAAAAGCTACATCTAATGGCTACAATCAAAAGGAGCAAGAGGACAATATGATAAAGCAATACAAACAAAAGGACATCATAAAAGCCTTTCTTTTGTCCCTCCCAACAACTACAAAGCTGCTGCCACTTTAAGGAAGCAATGGACCAGCTATGCAAGCTGCCAAATACGTCCCTTTCATGTCACATGACTTGTTTTAAGATGTTATTTTCCAGCTTGTTATTTTGTCCTCTTGTCCTTTTAATTGTAGCCATTAGATGTAGCTTTTAGATGGACGGATAGGATGTAATGTGAGCCCCTATATAAGGAACTCACCACCCAATGTAACATTCAGTTTTTGATAATGAATTAAAAAGAGTTGTGTCAAACACAAACTTGAGGGTTAGCTCAAGGAGCACCTCGTCACAACCAATAGTGGTCATGCCTTTCTTGGTTGTTCGATTAAGGGAGGTTAACCTGTGCTAGGCTGTGGTTAAGCTCTCCTAATCGGCCAGGCCTGGTGGTCGCCCTGTGCTAGGCTGTGGTTGATCGACCTACGTCTGTTAGTGAGGTTAGTTTGGTTCTGTGCTAGGCTGTGAGCTAAGCTAAACTTGCTGTCCAGGTTGAGGTCCAAACTTGTGCTTGTCTGTAGTTTGGGTCTTGATCATATCGAGCTTGAGTTAGGGAGGTGGACTTGTGTGGTTTAACTCCTTGGTTCGAGTAGGTTGTGGGTCGACCCATGAGCCGGTCTGGTGGCCCTTGGTTCACAACCATATCTTTCATCTTTTTCATAGGCTTAGGAAACAAATAAACCCCCATAAGTCCCCCTTTTGTTGCTGCCACTTTTGGGGCAGCCCTTGGTTGTCCTTTGGACTTTGGGTTGTTCCATGGGTCCTTCACAAAAACGCATAGACCCCCCTAATTACGCTGCAAAGTTTGTAGTAAAAAAGGGGGGGTAGTATCCTTTTTGGAAGAGGCTCATATTTTTGAAGAAACAAGTACCATGGCTGAAAATGGGAGGCTAATTAATTAGTGCGAAAGGGTCTGGATCCTGGAGGAACAGCCTCTCCTAATGTCTTCTAGAGGGCCTGAGTTCAAGGAACCCTACTGGAGGCCAACATGAACGTATGCCTGCAGGTGGTCTACTGGAATCCTGCTTGAACTTTATCCTGCAAGAACTCTATAGGAATTCTGCTGGAACAAAAGTCTGCTTCAGAAACCTGCAAGAACTCTTGGAGGAACATTGCTGGAACATGTTGTTTTGCTATGAGGAGCTGTCATATTACTACCCTTGTGAGATTTTAGCACATGGGAGGTGTTCAAGGACAAATGACATCTTGTGGTCTTTTCTTTTGTCCCTCCCAACAACTACAAAGCTGCTGCCACTTTAAGGAAGCAATGGACCAGCTATGCAAGCTGCCAAATACGTCCCTTTCAAGTCACATGACTTGTTTTAAGATGTTATTTTCCATCTTGTTATTTTGTCCTCTTGTCCTTTTAATTGTAGCCATTAGATATAGCTTTTAGATGAATGGATAGGATGTAATGTGAGCCCCTATATAAGGAACTCACCACCCAATGTAACATTCAGTTTTTGATAATGAATTAAAAAGAGTTGTGTCAAACACAAACTTGCGGGTTAGCTCAAGGAGCACCTCGTCACAACCAATAGTGGCCATGCCTTTCTTGGTTGTTCGATTAAGGGAGGTTAACCTGTGCTAGGCTGTGGTTAAGCTCTCCTAATCGGCCATGCCTGGTGGTCGCCCTGTGCTAGGCTGTGGGTGATCGACCTACGTCTGTTAGTGAGGTTAGTTTGGTTCTGTGCTAGGCTGTGAGCTAAGCTAAACTTGCTGTCCAGGTTGAGGTCCAAACTTGTGCTTGTCTGTAGTTTGGGTCTTAATCATATCGAGCTTGAGTTAGGGAGGTAAACTTGTGTGGTTTAACTCCTTAGTTCGAGTAGGTTGTGGGTCGAGCCATGAGCCGGTCTTGTGGCCCTTGGTTCACAATCATATCTTTCATGTTTTTCATAGGCTTAGGACACAAATAAACCCCCATAAGTCCCCCTTTTGTTGCTGCCACTTTTGGGGCAGCCCCTTGGTTGTCTTTTGGACTATGGGTCATTTCATGGGTCCTCCACAAAAACGCATAGACCCCCCCTAATTACGCTGCAGTGGGCTAAGACCGGTAGTCGCAGCGACACTTACCAAAACAAATCTACAAGACTAGCACAAACCAACACCGCCTAGAGAAATCATCTTAAACTTTGACAACGCAAGAGAGAGATCGATATTGCTCTTTGAAAAATGCATTAGACTTTAGTATATTCCCTTTCATTATCCCTTGAAAAATTCAATGAAGCAACATATTTTTTTCTTTTTTCTCTTTTTTTCTTCTTTCTTTTCTTTTCCTCTTTCTTTTCAAATCTTTTTTTTTTTTTTTTTTATTCTTTTACTTCGCAACTTTTTTCAACAAAGGGAATAAATGACACAATTGCCAACATACTTGCTACACCCATTTGATATTCTTTTTGAAATTCCGACCCAACCATAGTAGACAAATAGATAAGAAAAACATGCAACTACGACTGTCCCGATAAGGTAGGCAAATTATAGGAATGTAGCTATTATATGGCTTGTAAAACAGGCTACAAAAGGCTCAAATTGGCTAAACATAGAGAACTCAATAATAAGGGTATAAAATCAAGTCTTTTTGGTTATGTGAGGCTTATTTGAACAAAAAGAACCACCTTTCTCATGCACTTATCAGACGAACGCGTATAGTATCAAGAAACGAATGTCACACTTATGCAATCTTAAGGAACAAACTCTTGACATTGCTGAGGAAAACCAACTTCTAAAGGCCAAAGCTAAAAAGCTCAAATCTAAAGTTATGGCAACTTCAGCTACAACTTCAGACATGACAAATGTTGAGAACGAATCTCTTGAGTCTAAAGTTATAGCTAATGAAGCTATAATCTCAGAGTTAAAACTCAACATTAAGCATCTTCAAGCCAAAGTTATAGCTAATGAGGCTATAACTTTAGAATTGAAGAAAGTCAATGAGCTTTTAAGATCTGAAGCTAAGGCAAAGGAAGTTGATATCATTGATCACAAGAAAGAAAACTCTTTTCTTTCTCAGCAGTTGAAAGATATAGAGGCTGAATTCTCCCAAGCCAAAGATCGACATAATGAGGAGAAATTTATCTTGAACAAACGTTTTAATGATTTTCGTGAAAATTTTAAAAAGAACAATCCCTCCAAAGACTCGAATATAGACCATTCGATATGTGAAAAAGAAATTCAGTCTTTGAAGGATTTGCTCCTACATGCACGAAAAGTTCATGATAAATGGAAGGAAGTCAGAAAGTTTTAAACTTCCTTACCGAACAGTCTAACAATAACATGAAGATGGGTCTACGACATGAATGTTATAGTCGTAGAGACCATGATAAGTGAAAATCCATTCCTTCTGACCATGATTTCAGAAGAAGGAAATATGTCAATCTTTCTGAATATCTGATTTGCAATTATTGTGGTCACAATGGTCATGTTAAAGAGAATTGCATTAAATATGTCAACGACAACAAAAATCAAAATGATTTTGTTAAAGAACATGACGTGTCTAGTATTGATGAGTCTGAACCTGAACTTCAACGTGAAGAATTTAGAAATAATGATTTTATATGGTTTTATGACATATCTTTCTGATAAGGTTAAAGTCGCGTCACCTTAATCAAACTAAACCTAAATCACTACTAACTAATAGTCAGCGGTAAGCAAGGTATCGAATTCACAGGGAGGCGGTAGTAGTCTAATCTGTTAAACTAGGTTTGTCTCTATAGTAACAATTTCGAGGTTTATGAGATTTGTGTTCTAAACTATTAGCAAATAATAACAATAAATAACAACAATAACAATAAAAGGTTGAAATCAATAAGATTAAAAGTCTAGGGTCTCAGGTTCACTAGGATTATTGTAACACCCGCAAATGTACCCTATTTGTAATTTAAAAATATTGTACGGATACTTTTCAGCGTAACTTTAGTTTTAGTCTAGAACTTAGTTTCCCGTGTCTAATTTAGCAAATCCGAGTTCGTATTTGGACTTTACTCGAAATTCCGTGTGAGTTACGCCTTAAGGCGCTTTTGAGATTTTTCCCATATTTTCCACTTACTCACCTTATACCTCCTTTAAACCCTAACTCCCTCATTCTTTTCCACTTACTCCTTCTTCCTCACCAAGCCACCAAAACCCAAAACTCCATTTATGCATCAACTCAAATTCCTCACTACTCCTTCATTACTCACTCAAATCTCCTTATTTTCATCTTAATCTTCCGCTCTCATCGTCCTCTACCTTTTATGGTAATAAAATTACCGTCTTTCTCATTTTCAATTTATCCGTCTTTCTCAAAGGTGAATTATATTCATCTTTTGTCGTCTTTTTATAGGTGGAGACCTTCAAGACCCCGACAAAGATTACTATCTAGTGGAGGAAGACTTAGAAATCGATTAAAGACGCAAAAAGGTAACGGTGAAGGGTTACTCGATATCATTACGTGTTTTAATGTACTTTGATGTTAGTAATCGTATTTAGGATAGGATTAGTATTCATAGAATTGGTGTTTGTTAATGATGGTTATTGTTGGTTGATAATTGTTGATAATTGTTGATGATTATTGATAGTTGATAGTAGTTATTGATAGTTGTTAAAAATCAATGTTGAAGTGTTGTTGTTCTCGGGTAGAAGTGTTCCCACCCGGGTACCCGGCCGCCGGTCCCCCTGACCGGCTGGGACTCACTGCACTGACCCATTTTCGTAAAATGGTCATATCTCCTTCGTTACTTTCTTGTTTTGGGCTTGTGACCTACCGTTGGAACCGTAAGAGGATAATCTATCTCCTCCATTTAGAATTTCTGAATTTTCATGTGTAGAACTCTAGTTATGACCTTTTGAAGTTGACCCTTGTTTTAATAGTTTCCAAACTTGCTGTTTTGAGATGAGATTTATGTTTCTTATTCATTATACTTTTTAAACTTGGTTTAATGCTTATGTAATCATGTATTGTCTCATGTTTATCATTGTTACATTTATATCATGCTTATATCACATGTTTTGTGACGGTTTTTCATATATCCCCCTTTGAGTCGGTTTTACATATGTTATGATTTGAGCACTAATTGTTAAGTGCTTTGAACTCTCATTCCCCGGCTACCTCCTCGCTCGTAAGGCCGGAATCTCGGAACGAGGAGTGTATCCTTACTGCTTAATTGCATGTTTTAGTGGGCATATGACGACGTTGTTGGGAGGCGAACGCTTTGCGTTGATCGACCCGGCCGTCAAATGTTGTATACTTGCGAGGTGGTGTCATTGCATGTAGCGTACCGCTTGTTATGATGCTTGTGCTCTTTTCTGCCTCTTTCGTGAAGGTTAACCGAATTTGGGGTTCTCGGCTTCTATGTTTGACCGAGTCTTAGATGCAAAATGTTTATCGCATGTCGAATCGGAAAATGTTATTTCGAGAGTCTGGCCAGGTTTAGACTAGGATCAGATATTTATATCGTCGTCCTACCAGGAGGAAATTAGTCTACATATACGAAATGTTAATCGTGTATGCGTTCAGGAAAATGTTTATCCCGTGGATGCGATTTTAATCATACTTGCCATGTACACGGTGCTAGTGCGTGTCATTTATCGTGAGAGATGTTGTCAACGTATTCGTACATTTGGATGGATGATTATATGATTGATTAATTGTGATCTTTGGATGACTTGGCATGGTTTGTTTGTCGAGTCTCAATCTTATCAAACTTATGCCGCTAACGGTGAGATGCAAGCCCTAGTGAGTGTATGGTTGCCTAAGAGTGTCTTCCCCGAGTCTATCTATAATATGATGGTTACGGTTTTGTACCTCATGTACCTATATCCTTATATATTGAATTGCCTATTTATCCTTTTCTTAATTCACATGTATATTTATATATGCATGCTTCTACTTATGTATTTCCGTTTAAGTTCGTTATTTGTGATATGGCTGGGAGAACCCGGAATTACTCCCCACTGACTGTGGCGTTCATGTTTTTCATGGATGAACATGTTGATTGCTTGGATGGATTTTGCTTGTTGTATTTTGGGTTCGGGTGTGAGCTAGCGGGCGTTGGCCATGACGATTCACCCCTAGACGATGTTTAGCTAGTTGCTAATAACTTTGATAATTGATAACATTTTGAGAGACTACGTCTCTTGTAGTATATTCTACTTTAGTTTGTATATATTTGACATTCCTCGTATTTTTATCTTAGCATGTAAAAAGTTTTAAAAACACCGTATTTTCCGCTATATAAATCACATGCTTGTTATATTTTATTTCCGCATTCGCGAGGGTTGTCACAATTATTGTTCAGGGGTAAGGATGTAGTCAACTATCATGCAATAAAGTTATCTAAGGTCACAATATCGGTCGATTCAATTATGCCGTTTAGATCTACAATTTAACATGCGATCGCTATCATTAAACAAATTCTATTCAATTATCGTAGCCTATCTTAGTCTTAACCCGATCGGTGTCAATCCTAATTCGCGAGACTAGTTAATTAATCCTGGCCAGTAATCAAGCAACTAGAATTAAAACGATAATCAAACGATAACCATGCAATTGTAATTCAATCAATTAATCTACCCCTTCTAACAATCCTACATCCCCTTTCAACCCTAGAAAGGAATTTAGCTACTCATAACGATATTAATAACAACGATAATAAACAAAGCAAACATGATTAACAACAATGAAAGGATGAACAAAGAATAATTAAAGAACTAGAAGGTAACTAATTGAATAACAAAGAAGATTAAAGAATACTGATTACAAGCTTGAACTAAAGACAATAGTCTTGATGAATAAAATCCAGAGGCAAAGCAAGCTAAATTAGGTTTTCTAATATTCAAGCATAAAAGCATGTCTAATTATGAAAGACGAGCTTTCCTTTTATAATACAAATCTAATTAATTAGGTTAACTAGTTTAGGAAAATACGAGAAGCCGCCGAAAAACTAGGTTGCTCGATCGAGCAAGGTACATCTGCTCGATCGAGCAAGGTACATCTGCTCGATCGAGCAACCATCACCACGACTCGGCCGAGCAAGGGCAGTCTGCTCGGTCGAGCATCCCTTCTTTTGGCTTGTTTCTTCGATTTTCTTCATTTCTTCTCTTTCGTTCTCGATTCCCGTGCCTAACCTTCCACGATCCGACTCCGCCATGCTTCATATCTACTCAAAAAGCTCCAAATGCATCCAATCTGCATTAAAACATAATAGAAGCGGCAGAATCGATATTCTAGCTAAAATAACATAGAAATAAGCAAGGAAAGACGGTAAATCGAGTTATATGTGTCTAAGGGAAGCATAAAATATGTGTATAAATAGTGATCATCAAACTCCCCCAAACTAATCCTTTGCTTGTCCCTAAGCAAAGCACTCAACACTATACAAGGACAAACATACAAATGGTGAATGAAAAACTCAAAGCTAATGTAAATGCACATACAAATCCCAAGCTATCCATATCTATAACAAAGTAATGACCAAGTTGTACCAATAAAACAAATTCAAAGGCACGGGAAAGTAGAAAACGCAGCTCATATTCCAAGATTTTACATGATACCGTAGTATAGACAAAAACCAAATACCTTTCAATCTTGCAAGGCTCAATTTGTCGGATTCTCGCGGATTCACTCATGCACTCATAAGTTTATGTAAGGGTGAGTTTTGTGAAGATAGAAAGAAATAGAAACACTCACTCAACTTATGAAACATGCATGCATTCTAATGTGATAGTAATTTCCCCAACTAATACGCATTCGCTATAAAGTACATGAATCAGGACAAAAAGGGAGGCTAATGGGTGAAGGTATAGAAGTGGATTGTGCCAAGGCACGTATGGGAATGTGGGGCTAAGACCGGTAGTCGCAGCGACACTTACCAAAACAAATCTACAAGACTAGCACAAACCAACACCGCCTAGAGAAATCATCTTAAACTTTGACAACGCAAGAGAGAGATCGATATTGCTCTTTGAAAAATGCATTAGACTTTAGTATATTCCCTTTCATTATCCCTTGAAAAATTCAATGAAGCAACATATTTTTTTCTTTTTTCTCTTTTTTTCTTCTTTCTTTTCTTTTCCTCTTTCTTTTCAAATCTTTTTTTTTTTTTTTTTTATTCTTTTACTTCGCAACTTTTTTCAACAAAGGGAATAAATGACACAATTGCCAACATACTTGCTACACCCATTTGATATTCTTTTTGAAATTCCGACCCAACCATAGTAGACAAATAGATAAGAAAAACATGCAACTACGACTGTCCCGATAAGGTAGGCAAATTATAGGAATGTAGCTATTATATGGCTTGTAAAACAGGCTACAAAAGGCTCAAATTGGCTAAACATAGAGAACTCAATAATAAGGGTATAAAATCAAGTCTTTTTGGTTATGTGAGGCTTATTTGAACAAAAAGAACCACCTTTCTCATGCACTTATCAGACGAACGCGTATAGTATCAAGAAACGAATGTCACACTTATGCAATCTTAAGGAACAAACTCTTGACATTGCTGAGGAAAACCAACTTCTAAAGGCCAAAGCTAAAAAGCTCAAATCTAAAGTTATGGCAACTTCAGCTACAACTTCAGACATGACAAATGTTGAGAACGAATCTCTTGAGTCTAAAGTTATAGCTAATGAAGCTATAATCTCAGAGTTAAAACTCAACATTAAGCATCTTCAAGCCAAAGTTATAGCTAATGAGGCTATAACTTTAGAATTGAAGAAAGTCAATGAGCTTTTAAGATCTGAAGCTAAGGCAAAGGAAGTTGATATCATTGATCACAAGAAAGAAAACTCTTTTCTTTCTCAGCAGTTGAAAGATATAGAGGCTGAATTCTCCCAAGCCAAAGATCGACATAATGAGGAGAAATTTATCTTGAACAAACGTTTTAATGATTTTCGTGAAAATTTTAAAAAGAACAATCCCTCCAAAGACTCGAATATAGACCATTCGATATGTGAAAAAGAAATTCAGTCTTTGAAGGATTTGCTCCTACATGCACGAAAAGTTCATGATAAATGGAAGGAAGTCAGAAAGTTTTAAACTTCCTTACCGAACAGTCTAACAATAACATGAAGATGGGTCTACGACATGAATGTTATAGTCGTAGAGACCATGATAAGTGAAAATCCATTCCTTCTGACCATGATTTCAGAAGAAGGAAATATGTCAATCTTTCTGAATATCTGATTTGCAATTATTGTGGTCACAATGGTCATGTTAAAGAGAATTGCATTAAATATGTCAACGACAACAAAAATCAAAATGATTTTGTTAAAGAACATGACGTGTCTAGTATTGATGAGTCTGAACCTGAACTTCAACGTGAAGAATTTAGAAATAATGATTTTATATGGTTTTATGACATATCTTTCTGATAAGGTTAAAGTCGCGTCACCTTAATCAAACTAAACCTAAATCACTACTAACTAATAGTCAGCGGTAAGCAAGGTATCGAATTCACAGGGAGGCGGTAGTAGTCTAATCTGTTAAACTAGGTTTGTCTCTATAGTAACAATTTCGAGGTTTATGAGATTTGTGTTCTAAACTATTAGCAAATAATAACAATAAATAACAACAATAACAATAAAAGGTTGAAATCAATAAGATTAAAAGTCTAGGGTCTCAGGTTCACTAGGATTATTGTAACACCCGCAAATGTACCCTATTTGTAATTTAAAAATATTGTACGGATACTTTTCAGCGTAACTTTAGTTTTAGTCTAGAACTTAGTTTCCCGTGTCTAATTTAGCAAATCCGAGTTCGTATTTGGACTTTACTCGAAATTCCGTGTGAGTTACGCCTTAAGGCGCTTTTGAGATTTTTCCCATATTTTCCACTTACTCACCTTATACCTCCTTTAAACCCTAACTCCCTCATTCTTTTCCACTTACTCCTTCTTCCTCACCAAGCCACCAAAACCCAAAACTCCATTTATGCATCAACTCAAATTCCTCACTACTCCTTCATTACTCACTCAAATCTCCTTATTTTCATCTTAATCTTCCGCTCTCATCGTCCTCTACCTTTTATGGTAATAAAATTACCGTCTTTCTCATTTTCAATTTATCCGTCTTTCTCAAAGGTGAATTATATTCATCTTTTGTCGTCTTTTTATAGGTGGAGACCTTCAAGACCCCGACAAAGATTACTATCTAGTGGAGGAAGACTTAGAAATCGATTAAAGACGCAAAAAGGTAACGGTGAAGGGTTACTCGATATCATTACGTGTTTTAATGTACTTTGATGTTAGTAATCGTATTTAGGATAGGATTAGTATTCATAGAATTGGTGTTTGTTAATGATGGTTATTGTTGGTTGATAATTGTTGATAATTGTTGATGATTATTGATAGTTGATAGTAGTTATTGATAGTTGTTAAAAATCAATGTTGAAGTGTTGTTGTTCTCGGGTAGAAGTGTTCCCACCCGGGTACCCGGCCGCCGGTCCCCCTGACCGGCTGGGACTCACTGCACTGACCCATTTTCGTAAAATGGTCATATCTCCTTCGTTACTTTCTTGTTTTGGGCTTGTGACCTACCGTTGGAACCGTAAGAGGATAATCTATCTCCTCCATTTAGAATTTCTGAATTTTCATGTGTAGAACTCTAGTTATGACCTTTTGAAGTTGACCCTTGTTTTAATAGTTTCCAAACTTGCTGTTTTGAGATGAGATTTATGTTTCTTATTCATTATACTTTTTAAACTTGGTTTAATGCTTATGTAATCATGTATTGTCTCATGTTTATCATTGTTACATTTATATCATGCTTATATCACATGTTTTGTGACGGTTTTTCATATATCCCCCTTTGAGTCGGTTTTACATATGTTATGATTTGAGCACTAATTGTTAAGTGCTTTGAACTCTCATTCCCCGGCTACCTCCTCGCTCGTAAGGCCGGAATCTCGGAACGAGGAGTGTATCCTTACTGCTTAATTGCATGTTTTAGTGGGCATATGACGACGTTGTTGGGAGGCGAACGCTTTGCGTTGATCGACCCGGCCGTCAAATGTTGTATACTTGCGAGGTGGTGTCATTGCATGTAGCGTACCGCTTGTTATGATGCTTGTGCTCTTTTCTGCCTCTTTCGTGAAGGTTAACCGAATTTGGGGTTCTCGGCTTCTATGTTTGACCGAGTCTTAGATGCAAAATGTTTATCGCATGTCGAATCGGAAAATGTTATTTCGAGAGTCTGGCCAGGTTTAGACTAGGATCAGATATTTATATCGTCGTCCTACCAGGAGGAAATTAGTCTACATATACGAAATGTTAATCGTGTATGCGTTCAGGAAAATGTTTATCCCGTGGATGCGATTTTAATCATACTTGCCATGTACACGGTGCTAGTGCGTGTCATTTATCGTGAGAGATGTTGTCAACGTATTCGTACATTTGGATGGATGATTATATGATTGATTAATTGTGATCTTTGGATGACTTGGCATGGTTTGTTTGTCGAGTCTCAATCTTATCAAACTTATGCCGCTAACGGTGAGATGCAAGCCCTAGTGAGTGTATGGTTGCCTAAGAGTGTCTTCCCCGAGTCTATCTATAATATGATGGTTACGGTTTTGTACCTCATGTACCTATATCCTTATATATTGAATTGCCTATTTATCCTTTTCTTAATTCACATGTATATTTATATATGCATGCTTCTACTTATGTATTTCCGTTTAAGTTCGTTATTTGTGATATGGCTGGGAGAACCCGGAATTACTCCCCACTGACTGTGGCGTTCATGTTTTTCATGGATGAACATGTTGATTGCTTGGATGGATTTTGCTTGTTGTATTTTGGGTTCGGGTGTGAGCTAGCGGGCGTTGGCCATGACGATTCACCCCTAGACGATGTTTAGCTAGTTGCTAATAACTTTGATAATTGATAACATTTTGAGAGACTACGTCTCTTGTAGTATATTCTACTTTAGTTTGTATATATTTGACATTCCTCGTATTTTTATCTTAGCATGTAAAAAGTTTTAAAAACACCGTATTTTCCGCTATATAAATCACATGCTTGTTATATTTTATTTCCGCATTCGCGAGGGTTGTCACAATTATTGTTCAGGGGTAAGGATGTAGTCAACTATCATGCAATAAAGTTATCTAAGGTCACAATATCGGTCGATTCAATTATGCCGTTTAGATCTACAATTTAACATGCGATCGCTATCATTAAACAAATTCTATTCAATTATCGTAGCCTATCTTAGTCTTAACCCGATCGGTGTCAATCCTAATTCGCGAGACTAGTTAATTAATCCTGGCCAGTAATCAAGCAACTAGAATTAAAACGATAATCAAACGATAACCATGCAATTGTAATTCAATCAATTAATCTACCCCTTCTAACAATCCTACATCCCCTTTCAACCCTAGAAAGGAATTTAGCTACTCATAACGATATTAATAACAACGATAATAAACAAAGCAAACATGATTAACAACAATGAAAGGATGAACAAAGAATAATTAAAGAACTAGAAGGTAACTAATTGAATAACAAAGAAGATTAAAGAATACTGATTACAAGCTTGAACTAAAGACAATAGTCTTGATGAATAAAATCCAGAGGCAAAGCAAGCTAAATTAGGTTTTCTAATATTCAAGCATAAAAGCATGTCTAATTATGAAAGACGAGCTTTCCTTTTATAATACAAATCTAATTAATTAGGTTAACTAGTTTAGGAAAATACGAGAAGCCGCCGAAAAACTAGGTTGCTCGATCGAGCAAGGTACATCTGCTCGATCGAGCAAGGTACATCTGCTCGATCGAGCAACCATCACCACGACTCGGCCGAGCAAGGGCAGTCTGCTCGGTCGAGCATCCCTTCTTTTGGCTTGTTTCTTCGATTTTCTTCATTTCTTCTCTTTCGTTCTCGATTCCCGTGCCTAACCTTCCACGATCCGACTCCGCCATGCTTCATATCTACTCAAAAAGCTCCAAATGCATCCAATCTGCATTAAAACATAATAGAAGCGGCAGAATCGATATTCTAGCTAAAATAACATAGAAATAAGCAAGGAAAGACGGTAAATCGAGTTATATGTGTCTAAGGGAAGCATAAAATATGTGTATAAATAGTGATCATCAAACTCCCCCAAACTAATCCTTTGCTTGTCCCTAAGCAAAGCACTCAACACTATACAAGGACAAACATACAAATGGTGAATGAAAAACTCAAAGCTAATGTAAATGCACATACAAATCCCAAGCTATCCATATCTATAACAAAGTAATGACCAAGTTGTACCAATAAAACAAATTCAAAGGCACGGGAAAGTAGAAAACGCAGCTTATATTCCAAGATTTTACATGATACCGTAGTATAGACAAAAACCAAATACCTTTCAATCTTGCAAGGCTCAATTTGTCGGATTCTCGCGGATTCACTCATGCACTCATAAGTTTATGTAAGGGTGAGTTTTGTGAAGATAGAAAGAAATAGAAACACTCACTCCACTTATGAAACATGCATGCATTCTAATGTGATAGTAATTTCCCCAACTAATACGCATTCGCTATAAAGTACATGAATCAGGACAAAAAGGGAGGCTAATGGGTGAAGGTATAGAAGTGGATTGTGCCAAGGCACGTATGGGAATGTGGGGCTAAGACCGGTAGTCGCAGCGACACTTACCAAAACAAATCTACAAGACTAGCACAAACCAACACCGCCTAGAGAAATCATCTTAAACTTTGACAACGCAAGAGAGAGATCGATATTGCTCTTTGAAAAATGCATTAGACTTTAGTATATTCCCTTTCATTATCCCTTGAAAAATTCAATGAAGCAACATATTTTTTTCTTTTTTCTCTTTTTTTCTTCTTTCTTTTCTTTTCCTCTTTCTTTTCAAATCTTTTTTTTTTTTTTTTTTATTCTTTTACTTCGCAACTTTTTTCAACAAAGGGAATAAATGACACAATTGCCAACATACTTGCTACACCCATTTGATATTCTTTTTGAAATTCCGACCCAACCATAGTAGACAAATAGATAAGAAAAACATGCAACTACGACTGTCCCGATAAGGTAGGCAAATTATAGGAATGTAGCTATTATATGGCTTGTAAAACAGGCTACAAAAGGCTCAAATTGGCTAAACATAGAGAACTCAATAATAAGGGTATAAAATCAAGTCTTTTTGGTTATGTGAGGCTTATTTGAACAAAAAGAACCACCTTTCTCATGCACTTATCAGACGAACGCGTATAGTATCAAGAAACGAATGTCACACTTATGCAATTTGATGTTACATATTCCACAAGGAGTACCACACTCAAGCCTAAAGATAATGAGACCAGTTTATTGATGTTCCTGGCCTAGGAAGCTCTATATACCTCAAAATTTTAAGTGGTTTACCAACAAAAATGGCCAAATCTTATTAGGATAAGGTATGTCAAAAACGGTCAAGAGTTGTTCTATTAGTTTTGTTTTCAAAAGTAGTAAGTCAAAACAATGTACATGGACAACTTATTTGGGATTCAAATGCAGAAACAATGCAAATTATCATCATTGTTATTCAATTTCACCAAGACTCGACCTAATAAAATAAAAACATGTTTTTGGATTTTGTAAATTTTTCAATTTTTATGAATTTTTTTATTTTCTTTCACACAACGGAAATAAACACACGACATAAATAAAGACTCTCCCCCAAACCTAAATGTCACAGTGTCCTCAGTGTGATGCTAACAACACATCAATCACACAACAACCAACATCAGCAACCTAAAGGACACAACTAACAAAGGGAAATGGGAGATAACTAAAAGAAAATACAATAAAAGAAAGTACAAGGATAGATAATACCAGTTGTATAGACATAGCCTCCCCCAAACCCAGCTGCAAAATGGGGGGCGTAGTGACCAGCTGTCACTATTGCTCATCAGTCAGGATGAATGGGGATCTCGGTAACCGTAGGTCGTTTACCTAAGCTATACACCCTTTGTAACTTGCATTCCTCTCCTGTCAGCAGTTGTTCCATCTCAACCGCTTCCTCACTCCGTGAGCTTCCAGCTTCAGCAGTGCTGGAAGTTAAGGCAATCTCCAGAGGATCTTTATTCAAACATAAAGAGAGAGAATCATCAACAATCAAATCCACAATATCGATCCTATGACATGTCTCTTCTAGCATGGGGTGTTTCATTGCATGCTCTAAGTTGAAAGTAATATTGTCATCCTCCACTGTTAGTGTAAGTCTCCCATTCTTAACATCTATAACCGCCCCTGCAGTATAGAGGAATGGTCGTCCTAAGATGATAGGAATTTGGGTGTCCTCAGCCATATCTAAGACAACGAAGTCAACTGGTATGAAAAACTTCCGTACTCTAACCGGTACGTCTTCTAAAATCCCCAACGGGTGTTTAATAGAACGGTCGGCCATTTGTAAGGTCATGGTTGTAACAATAAGTTGACCCATATTTAACTTTTTACATATAGAAAATGGCATAACACTAACACTAGCCCCTAAGTCACAAAGGGCTTTATCTATAGCTAAACAACCTATATTATAAGGAATAGAAAAACTCCCTGGATCCTTTAGCTTAGGTGGTGATCTGTATTGCAACATAGCACTGCATTCCTCAGTAAATGCAACCGTCTCTACTTCATTAAAGGACCGCTTCCTTGTCAATATGTCCTTCAGAAAGTTCGCATAGGCCGGCACTTGAGTGATCAACTCAGTAAAAGGTAAACTCACTTGCAAATTCTTGACTACCTCCATAAACCTTCCAAACTTTTTATCGAGCTTCGATTTATGTTGGCGGTGTGGAAAAGGAAGTCTAATGGCAATTGGCTCGGCTTCTTTTGCTATTATAGATGAATTAGAGGACTTATAAGCCTGATCAGGGGTTGCTCGATCGAGCAGAGGGGTTGCTCGATCGAGTTTTTCAGAACAGGAACTTTTCGAGCAAAATTTTCGAACTTTTCATGGGTTGCTCGATCGAGCAACCTCTTTTTCAGCCCCTTTTTCGGCTGTTTTTCGAACCTTGAAGAGCAACTTCTAGACTTTCGTCGTTCCCATTCCCATTGATTTCCGGGCCTTTGTAATGGGTCCCATTCCTCAAGGTAATAGCATTGACTTGTTCATGTGGAGGGTGACCCTGAGGAGGAAGATTGCCCGGTTGTTTGTGTGGATTTTGAATTTCCAATTGGGCAATTTGAGTATCCACTATCTTGTTATG
>JAIUZE010009099.1:0-12498 GCA_022085475.1 Heliosperma pusillum | reverse complement strand
GAGAGAGAGAGAGAGAGAGAGAGAGAGAGGATCATTGGTGAGTTCATCTTCTTTTGTTGAGTCCATAAGTCCTCATCCAAGCCCTTGAATCACGAAGATGCGAGGCTAGGATTAGAACAAAATGGAAGGCTAAGATTGGGAGACACACCCAATCCAGTTTCCATCAAACCCTAATATATATACCCCTCCTTCACTATTTTTCTCTCATTTTCATATGACCAACTACTCTCTCTCTACCTCCCTTATCTCTCATCAATTCTCTCAAATAAAAACAAAAAAAACCACCAAAAAATCCCTCCACCCGCCACTATTACCGACGACCACCTCCACCAGCCTACCACCACACTTCTACATTGCCACCATCCCACGCGACCCACGCGACCCGCCACCCGCCACCACCACCCTACGCCACCCGTCGTCACTCCCTCCTCTCATGCCGCTGTCACTTACCTACTAGACCACCCAAGCCTTCCTTCCCGCCGCCTCCTGTCTTCAATTCTCTACTCCTTTCTCGGCCAAATCTACCGCCCATGCCAGCCGCTGCTCCTGCTGGCCACCGCCTCCTCTTCCGGCTCCATCCTCCCCTCTTCCTCTTCTCCTCTGCCACCGACGCCATGCGTGGTTTTGGTGGTGGTGGTGGTGGAGAGTTGTTTTATGTATATTTATTCCCTAGATTTTTTTTATTTAATTTTTTTGTCTTGAAGTTGGTCCTTCACCCTTTCAGATCTGCAAAAAATAAATAAAGTTACTATTATCTTTTACCTTTTCTACATCTACTAATTAGTTTTTCATATTTTATTTTTCTTTTTTTTTTTTTTTTTTTTCCAGATTCGCACTATTATTTTATGTTTTAGGAGTAGTTTTTAAAATTTAATTTCCTAGTTGTTTTATGTTATTTCTAGATTTAATTTATTTTTAGATCTTTGTTGTTTTTTCTATGGTATTTGACTTTTCAAATCTGCTTTTTCGTGTTTTTTAGATTTTTTTAGTTTTTTCAAATTTCTTAATGTTTTTTTGGTAATTTTAGATCTCGTTTTTTAAATGAGTTTCACTATTAAGTACTAAAGTTACACTATTAAGTACTGAAGTTACATTATTAAGGACTGAAGTTATTTTACTGAAGTTATATATATATTGATTGAAGTTATATAAATAATAATTGAAGTTATATCTCGTTTTAATTTTTAGATCTCGTAACAGTTTTAATAACTGAAGTTACACCATCTTTCAGATCTCGTTTTAATTTTTTGTTTTTCGTTTTTATTTTTGATCTCATTTTTTTTGGTGTTTTTATTTCCAGGGCTAAAGTTACACTATTTTGTACTAAAGTTACACAATTATGAACTAAAGTTACTCAATTAAAGTTACATCATTTAAGAGTTAGGTAAGGACTGAAGTTACACTAATACGGACTGAAGTTACAATAATAAGAACTGAAGTTACACTAGTTTGGACTGAAGTTACACTAGTCTAGTTTGGACTGAAGTTACACTAGTTTGGACTGAAATTACATTATGAAAGACTAAGGGCTTGCTTGGGATGAGAGTAATTATTAAGGGAGTAATTGGAGCTAAAACAAGAAGAAATTGGAGGAAATTGGTGCTTTGTGGTGGTTGTGGAGGGTGGAAAGAGGAGGGAGGGAGGAATTATTACCTCCATATGGAGGTAATGCATTACTTGAGGGGGGAGGTAGGTAACAATTACTCCCTTAATGAAGAGACTATTACACTATATTTTCCCATTTCTATCCATTTCCATCTTCAAGCCCCATCACTTTCCTCCATTTTTTAGTTCATTTAAGCTTTATTACTCCCATAATAATTACTCTCATCCCAAGCAAGCCCTAAAGCATAAAGGTACACTATAAATGACTAAAGTTACATAAATAATATTTGAAGTTTCACTAATAAAAGTGCTTAAATTAAATCATTTTTTGAGTTAAAGTTAGACAAATAATGTTTGAAGTTTCACTAGTAAAAATTAAAGTTACGCTAAGTCAAAATCACATTTTTGTTTAAAGTTATACAAACAAGGGTTGAAGTTTCACTAGTAATGTCTAAAGTTACACTCATAAAAAGTTAAAATCACATAAACATGTAATAAAGTTATATAAATTCAAATTTATATAGTTGAAATTACATTTTTGTTTAAAGTTACACAAAAAGGAGTTGAAGTTACACTCGTAAAGACTAAAGTTTCACTCATAAAAATGGTAAAATCACATAAACTTATCTCAAAGTTACATAAATTCAAATTTATATAATTGAAATCAAATTTAAGTTTAAACTTACACAAATAAGACTTGAACTTACACTTGTAATGACTGAAATTTCACTCATAAAAAGACTAAAACTGCATAAACTTGTCTTAAAGTTATAAAAATTCAAATATATATAATCGAAATGACATTTTAGATTGTAGTTACAAAAATAATGGTTGAAATTACACTCGTAATGACTGAAGTGAAAGTCCTAGACCTCTAATTAGACTCCTCTAATTATTTCATTAAATTACATTAACTTAATGATTTAGGATCTAGTTATCATGCATGCAAATATAAAAGCATAAAAGAAAAGATAAGACGAAAACATCCTTACATGGGGTATTTTCGGTTCAATATGGGCACAATAAGAACTTCTTCTTATTGTTCTTGAGCATGAAATTGATAGATGATCCTCCATAAAACAACCTCCAAAGTAGAAGGTCTCCTTCTTGTTGCTCTCAAGATTAAACCCAAATAATCTTACCTTATTATTAACTAGATAATAAGTAAGACATAATACTACTAATATTTGTATATTACTACTCTAGTAATATGTATGAATATTAGTTTGCATGTGAGTTTTAGAGAGAAGTTGGAGGTTTTAGAAAGAAGAAGAAAATAAGCATAATCTAGTTTGGTGCCCCCTGAGTTGGACTCTGGGGTTATAGCCAAAGTTGGTACAACTTCAGTTACATCTTTATCTGAGTTCAAAGTTATAGCATCATCAACTATAACTTCGGTTTCCTTTTCCTTATTTTCAGAAGAGACATTCGTATCATCAACAATTGTCTCAGTTTTCTTTTCAAGGTCATTTGCGGATTTATCAAGTTCATCATTGATTCCTTCAATAACTTCTTCATTGATTTCTGGCTCGTCTTCCCTTGAAAGGCAAAAGTCGGGATCATTCATGTCTTCTTCTTCATTTTGTTCAACTTGCTCAGGCACATTATCTTCATCAAATATAACATGAACACTTTCTTCTATGCACAAAGTTCTTTTGTTAAAAACTTTAAAAGCTTTATTATGATTAGAATAACCAACAAACACAGCTTCGTCACTTCGTGGATCAAATTTGCTCAAATTACTTTTTCCATTATTATGGACGAAACATTTACTACCGAAGCAACGAAGGTGAGCTATATTGGGTTTTCTCCCTCTTAAAAGTTCATAGGGAGTCTTTTTGAGAATAGGTCTAATCATAGCTCTATTGTGCACATAGCATGCAGTACTAATGGCTTCTGCCCAAAAGTTCTTAGGAAGGCCACTACACAAAAGCATAGTGCGGGCCATGTCCTCTAATGTTCTATTCATACGTTCCACGACACCGTTTTGTTGTGGGGTTCGTGGTGCATAAAAGTTATGTCCTACACAAGTCTCCCTACAATATTCTATAAAAGCTTGATTATCAAATTTGGTGCCGTGATCCGTACGATTGGAAACTAACTTTTTATCATACTTGTTTTGGGCGAGCTTCATTAGTACCACAAACTCATCGAAAGTTTCATCTTTAGTAAATAGAAAGATAGGCCATACATACCTTGAGTAGTCGTCGACTAGGACGAATACGTACCTTGATCCACCGCGGCTTCTGACATTCATAGGTCCACACAAATCCATGTGTACCAACTCAAGTGGACGCTCTGTACTTACTACTCGTTTTGGTTTGAATGAAGATCTAACTTGTTTACATCGGGCACATGAGTCACACATCTTCTCTTGTTCGAATTTGATTGAGGGTAAACCCTCAACTAAATACCACAATTTGAGTTTCTTTAAAATTGTTGGACTAATGTGTGCAAACCTCTTGTGCCACAAGCATGAATCATCCACAGTAACTTTCATGCACGTAAAGGAACTTGTAGTAACTTTATTTAAATCAATCATATACACGTTCCGTTTACGTAGACCTTCTAAGATAACATTACTAGTACCTTCAATTATGATACGACAAACATTTGAATGAAAAACTACTTTGTTGCCTTTGTCACATAATTGAGAGATACTTAGCAAATTAAGCTTAAGACCATATACCAGATATACATTATTAATAGCATGAGAAGAAGATATACTAATATTACCTACACCGATTATCTTGCCCTTCTTGTTGTCTCCAAAGGTGACCTTGCCACCGTTGAAGGGCTCTAGTGAAAGAAAAAGATTCTTATTTCCGGTCATGTGTCTCGAACAACCACTGTCGAGATACCATAGATTATTTTCTTTCAATATTATCTGCAAGAGAATCAAATACAGCTTTTAGGTACCCACGCTAAGTTGGGTCCTTTGTGGTTAGTGACTCTATATATTTGATCCTTCCTAACCCATACCTGTCTAACAATTCTTTTCTTCTTAACGTAGGGTTGTCTAGGTTTATTATAGTGTTTGTTATTGTTGCGACGCACATTAGGTTTAAATGACAGCTTCTGATTCACATATGGTTTAGATTTTGAAGGTACAGATGTGTAATCGAAAGCTATGTCATAAGACCATCTGAACTCATTATTTCTAACCTCATCACGTTGAGGTACATGTTCAGACTCATTAACACTAGACACGTCATGTTCTTTAACAAAATCAGTTTGATTTTTATTATCGTTGACATATTTAACGCAGTCCTCTTTAACATGACCGTTGTGACCACAATAATTGCAAATCAGATATTCTGAAAGATTGACATACTTCCTTCTTCTGAAATCACGGTCAGAAGGAGTGGATTTTCACTTATCATGGTCTCTACGACTATAACATTCATGACCTAGACCCAACTTCATGTTATTGTTAGATTGTTCGGTAATGAAGTCTAAGGCCTTCTGACTTTCTTCCCATTTATCATAAACTTTTCGTGCATGTAGGAGCAATTTCTTCAAAGACTGAATTTCTTTTTCACATAACGAATGGTCTACATTCGAGTCTTTGGAGGGATTTTTCTTTTTAAAGTTATCACGAAAATCATTAAACCGTTTGTTCAAGATAAATTTCTCCTCATTATGCTGACTTTTGGCTTGGGAGAATTCAGCCTTTATATCTTTTAATTGCTGAGAAAGAAAAGGGTTTTCTTTCTTGTGATCAATGATAACAACTTCCTTTGCCTTAGCTTCAGATTGTAAAAGCTCATTGACTTTCTTCAATTCTAAAGTTATATCTTCATTAGCTATAACTTTGGCTTGAAGATGGTTAATGTTGAGCTTTAACTCTGAGATTATAGCTTCATTAGCTATAACTTTAGACTCAAGAGCTTCTTTCTCAACATTTGTCATGTCTGAAGTTGTAGCTGAAGTTGCCATAACTTTAGACTTGAGCTTTTTAGCTTTCGCCTTTTGAAGTTGGTTTTTCTCACCAATGTCAAGAATTTGTTCCTTAAGATCTTTAAATTCAAGACTCTGTTCATGACAGTGATCTAAGGCTTCTTCAAAATACTTAATTAAAGACTTCTTAGATAAATAACTTGCTTTTTAAGTTCAAGATGACTAACCTCTTCATCATCTTCTGAATCTGGTTCTGAATCTGAGTTGCCGACAAGGCACATCTCGGATTCATTTTCATTGTCATCGTCAGAAATTAGGTCAAGACTGACGTTGCTCAGACACAGGTTGGCGACTTCTTCTTCCTCTGACTTGTCGTCTTCTGTGTCAAGATCTCCCCAGCAATAAGCCATCATAACTTGCTTGAATTTCTTCTTGGTTTTGTTTCGTTGATTTTTGTCTTTGATTTTCTTCCATGTGGGGCAATCCTTAATCATATGATCATTATCCCCACATTTGAAGCAACCACGACTTGAGAGAGATCCTTTTAACTCAATTGGCTTCTTGTAAGATTTGTTGGTGTTATTGTTAAACGTTTTTCCTTGTGGTTTATTAAAGAATTTCTTCTTAAAACGTCTAGCAAATAACACTGTTTCATCCTCAAGATCTGAATCTTTTTTTTCACTAGACTCGGCTTGTAAAGCCAGTTTCTTACTATTACTATCATTTTCCTCATCCTCATCAAGAGTACTCGTGAGCCATTAGGGTTCCGAGTAGCTCTTGATAAGATAGGTTAGATAGATCTTTACATTCCTCAATTACCGTCACCTTAGGTCTCCATCGTTTAGATAGACTTCTAAGGATCTTCCTGGCAATTTACTCGGAGTCAAAAGTTTTTCCAAGATTTTTCAATTCATTAATGATACTAGAGAAGCGAGTGGACATGCTGTTAAGCGATTCATTGTGCTCCATAGAGAACAATTCGTATTTTCGCACCAGTAATGAAATACGTTGCTTTTTGACAACAGTTGTCCCCTCATAGGCTAACTCAAGACCATCCCATATTTCCTTGGCAGTAGAGCTAGATGAGAAACGGTCAAATTTAGTATAAGTCATGCCGTTTTGCAACAGGCTGATAGCTTTTGAATTTTTCTCAGCTTTCTTATAATCTGCCTCAACATAGTCATCTTCTTTCTTTTCGATGGGAGTGCCAGTAACAGATCTAAGCATGATCTTATTAGGGCCATTCTTAATGATTAGCCAACACTCTCAATCTTTACCCTTTATGTAATGGGTCCTCATATTTTTCCATAAACTGTAGTTCTTCCCATCGAATACGGGACACTTCAGATGTTTGGAATCCATTAAAATAAAATTAAATGCAGCGGAAAATAAATAAAAATAAAAGGATAAAACAGATCAGACTCCTTGCTGCAAGGCAATCAAGAGCACGAGGCTCTGATACCAATTGTAGAGTCTATTGATCGAATACGAAATAGGGGGGGGGGGGGGGGAGTATTAAAAACTAGCCCAACGTTTTCGATTTCTATGATATGTAATTAATTATTTGATCTTATGGATTAAAATCAACTAATTAATTTATCAAAGTAAGCGGAAGTAACGAAATAACGAAAAGAAAAGAGAGTAGAGAGAGGCACACGGATTTTTTGAAGTGGTTCAGTTTCACACGTTGAAACCTACGTCCACTATTCTCGATTAATAATTCTTAGTACATTTCTACGGATTACAAAAATTATCATCCCACTCGTATAATCAACTATGATTATAACTCAAGGTGTGTAAAGCTAAATACTCTATACTATCTTACGTTAATAAGAAAGTACAATATAACTCACACATATTCTCGTTAAAGAATGGTAAGATTATGTGATGTACTATTATCCAATAACGTATTTCACGAGAGCGATTGATAAAGATTTATGCACGACTCTTTTGAAAAACAAACACTAAAAATAATAAATATTTTGCTCAAAGGTTTGCTTTAAAACGATTTTGGAAAAAAACTCACAAGTATGTATGTATCGTGTATTTCGTGTGATATTCGTGTGATGTATAATTGAGATGTGAAGGAGTATTTATAATAAAAGTATAGGAGATCTAAAACCCTACCTTAATATTTAAGAAAGATATTTATCTTTAATATCTTAAACTAATATTTGCTTTATCTTTTAGAAATATCTTTATCTCAAAATATTATTTGGTTTATCTTTTAGAAATATATTTATCTTTTAATATCTCAAAATATTGTTGTAAAGATATAGTAGAATCCTAGATTAAGGTAAACAAGGAAAACAACCTATGGAGGCCGAAATACCTAGCTACATGAAACCCTAGGAGCACGCAACCCTAGGAGGCACAAACCTAGGTTTCCACGAAACCCTAGGTGGCTCAAACCCTAGGCGGGCTTATTAGGTTAACAACAAATTGAGATAGAATATATTAGAAACCCTAGGTAGCATGACAACCCATAAGTTGTATTACTAACCAATAGAATCTCATAACTATATTCTCTATTAAAACTTTTGATAAATATAAAAATACTCTTTCACTTTTGAAAACATTTAAAATATTTTATTTCCAAAATCATGCATCAACATTTATCTTCCAAAGTTATAGGCTAAAGCTATAACTTTTGAACTTAAAATCTCGAGAATGGAATAGTTACTGAATGACGACCTATACTATCTAATCTTCACAAAGATTTTCAGTATACGAATCATCTCTTCATCTTGATCACAAAGACCCTACATCTTGAGTCTTGTGTTGTTTGAGGTAGATCTTGCTTGAAGCGATTTTCTTTAAAGTTATGACTGGGTAGCTATAATTTCCATGTAAACTTCCAAATTTATTAATGAAGTTGTTATAACTTTGATCTTTTTTCTCGTAATTGTTGTTAGCTATAATAAGACTAGAACACACAATTACATGCATATGATATATTCAAGTAAAGCACATTATCAAGTAAACACATGTCATTATCAAAACTATAAAATAGGTCCAACAATACATAATAACATGAAAAGATTAGAACGATAGTGGATGTATGAAAGATTAGACAAAAAAAAAGAAACCCAAGCTGATATTTGCAAATGGGGTGAGAGTTTATTGAATTCGCGGAACAATCTAGTGAGTTTAAGGATTTAGGCGGTGAAATGAGGTGTCCATGTAAGAAATGCGATAAATTAGTTTTTAAATCGAAAAGGGAAGTTCAAAATCATGTATGGTCGAATGGTTTTACTGATAATTATTATGTATGGAAGTATCATGGTGAGAAACTGGCTACCGAACAGAGTTCAAGTAGTATCGTAGTTAGTGAGAATCCTTACCGGGAGTTGGTTGAAGATGCATTACGTGATAATGCTAAGCAAATAATGGAGGCTCGACTTAATTCCGACGACCTTAGCGATAAAGAAGTTCGTTATACCCCACATCCCCAAGTTTCTTCCTTTTTTAGAATGTTAAATAAAGCCGAACAACCACTGTATGGGGGAAGTAGTATGAGTTTGTTGCAAGCGACGGCTAGGTTGGTAGCACTCAAATGTGAGAACAACTTATCTCTTAGATGCGCCAATGGTTTTATGTCGTTCATTCGTCACATTATTCGAAAAAATAATAAAATGGCGCGCAATTTTCAAGAGATTAAGAATTTGCTTAAGGGACTCCAACTATCCCATGTGAAAATCGATGCTTGTCCTACCGGTTGTATGCTTTTTTGGGAAGAAAATGTTAATCTTGAAGAATGTACCAAATGTAATGCCTCTCGGTATAAAGGTAAAATAAATTTAAGTGGCCGGAAGCGAATACCTTGTAAGCCACTGACTTATTTCCCGCTTGCGCCAAGGTTACAACGACTATTTGCAACCAAACACAACACAGGTAAGATGAGTTGGCACCATAAAAAATCTCGATTAAGAGAAAGAGGGACAATGGCACACCCAAGTGATGGAGAAGCGTGGAAACATTTCGATAGAGAGCATCCAAAATTTGCAAGTGAGCCTCACAATGTTCGCCTAGGCGAAGTTTCCCATTCCAATCAGCGAAATTTGAACCATTCATTTCGAGTTTGCATCGATCTATAAAGGATCTTAGCCATGATACGGTGGTGAGTTGTGGTGCGGGATTGGAGGTCGAACCTCGTTATCGTTTGCTAACATTGCAAATTTAAACAAGTTTGACTACAAAATAGGAGATGAAAGAAATGTCAACATTTATCGTTTTAAATACTTGTAAACATTTTAATTAAGATTAGGTGATCGGGCCTGTCGCAAGCCCAATACAAAGATAAATTACCCAGACTAGGCTAATAACAAATGAATGTAATTAGGGAAGTAGGGGTCGATCCTCAGGGAGATGGTATTTCCTATGGATTGTGAATCGTCTCACAATTGAGTTTTATCTAACGATTTTCTGGGTTTTGAGGTTTTGAATTCTAAACTAATAAAGAGCATAAATAAAAACAAATAAAAGCAAACTAAATGAAAACAATAAAGCAAATGATGAATTAACAATAATGAGAAGCATCTAGGGTAAATAGGTTCACACATGTAGATTGACATATTGATGAAATTGGATTTAGGATATGCAAATAATTCATGTGCGAGTTCGTAAGAATGATGGGTTCATTAAAATCATAGATCAGATGGTCTAGCAGGCTTTTAGGCGATTTACTAGGTCTTAATCCACCATGTCATGCTTTGTCTATTCAATTCTCGTATGTCTACCTTGGAAAAGAATTCCATACTAGTCAATGATTTTGATCAGGAATCGTCAACTATCGCTAAAGTCCAAACATGCATAGACACAATGTTTTAGAAGCACAATTTCTTTTATCCAATTATCATCTTTTAATCAATCTAACATGGCTAACCTACACCCTAGAAAGGTGACTACTCACTCATGATAATGTTTATGTCTAAGATGATATTAACAATGAAAACTAGGATAGACATGTTTAGTTGGTTTTGACAATAATTTTACACTCTCTATGTGGCGATAATAACGACGCTATTTGACAATCTAAGAAATGAAATTAAGATTATAACAACATGAAAATGAATCTAAATGATATGAATAGAAAATAACAATCAAATGGAAAACAATAAAGGATAATAAACAAAGGATAAGTTAGGAATACCTAGGTGACGATCAACAACGAAAGTGATAACGATAATAGAAATCCCTTGCATAGAATAATCGTTCCTTGAATTACAATACTTGTACCCAACAAAGTAGACTACAAAGATTGAAATTCTTATTGATCTAAGCTAATGTTTTGATATGAAATGGACAGAAATAAACTAAGAACTAAAGACAAAAGAAGAAAATGATCTAAACTAGAAAGACTAAACTAAAGAGAAAATGTAAGAAGAAAGGAGATGTTGTGAGATGTTGTGAGTTGTGTGCTTTGAGAAGAAGGGCTGGAGAATCTATATATAGCATTAGGGTTTCGTGGAGAAGGGGTCGAACATTAAACATATAAGACAAAAATAGGAAGTTGGAGCATTTTGATCGCAGCAGCAGACATCCCCGATCGGGTACACACTTACCCGATCGGGTAAGTGGACATCTAGAAGCTCTTGACTAATGTTTCATCTTCCTTTGCTTGACTTGACTTCCATCATCCCCCTTGACCTCTCCAATCGGGCTTGTTGATAGGGTTTGACGTAAAGCGATGAATTCTTTCGCCCAATTGATTGATCTTCCGACAACTACGAAACTGTCTTTGCTCCTTCTCTCTTTTGAGTTAGTGAACCTTCTTGAAATGCCTTTGACATGGTCAAGCTTGCTTCTTGAAATCGCCGGGTTCTAGGCAAATGCTCGGGAATATAGAAAAAGGGCGTAGAAACGTCACATTCCCTACAAAACAGGTTAGAACACAGGAATTCGCCTAGAAGACGATATTAGCTCATAAAATGGCTTAACAAAGCATAAATGACATACAAAACCGAGCTAAATTGGGGTTAAAATCATACAAACATTCACTTATCATTAGCATTTATATAATGACCTCGGCCCAATTATACAAATGATTCCATGACCCAAATTCTACATCAACTCGGGTTTATGTGAGCCACAGACTCCACAACCTTTATTAATATAATTTGGTCGGTTAACTCTTTAACCGATTCTACAATTAGAATTCTTGTTCGATGAAAACATTTATTATCATCTTTAGCCCAGAACACGGGTGCCACGGGCCTTATCTGTTGAGAACAACCAAATTTCGATGTGATAACAATTTATTACCCCACGTACCCAACGTTAAAAGGAAGCACCTCAGTGAGCCGAGCCTACCACCTAATGAAATTGGGGTTCATGGGTTATTGTGACAACCCTCGCGAATGCGGAAATAAAACATACAAGCTTGTGATTTAATTAGCGAAAATACGGTATTTTTAAAACTTTTTACATGCAAATAGAAAATACGAGGAGTGTCAAATATTACAAACCAAATACAAAATACTACAAGAGACGTAGTCTCTCAAAATGTTAACGAAAGACAAGTTATTTAGCATCTAGCTAATGAACGTCTAGAGGTGTTTCATCCAGGGACAACGCCCGCTAGCTCACACCCGAACCCAAAATACCAAGCAAAATGCCATCCAATCAAGCAACCTGTTCATCCATGAAAAACATGAACGCCATAGTCAGTGGGGAGTAACTCCGGGTTCTCCCAGCCATATCACATTAAACGTACATAGAAGGAAATACAAAAGTAAAATCATGCATATATGATATACATGTGAGATACGATAAGGATAGATAGGCAATTCGATAAATAATGATAAGAGCATATGGAATACAAATCCGAATCCATCATGTTATTCAAAGACTCGGGGAAGACACTCTTAGGCAACCGAATACGCTCACTAGGGCTTGCATCTCACCGTTAGCGTTATAAGTTTGATAAGATTGAGACTCGACAAACAAACCATGCCAAGTCACACAATGACTATGAATAAATCCATCATGTTA